>JAPYZI010003201.1:0-28618 GCA_030523105.1 Ophioninae sp. A BG-2022a | reverse complement strand
GGCAAATCGATATTAGAATTCGTGAGTCAGTTTTGGATTTGTTTGGGTTTGTTTGGGTTCAAAGGAACAATCGATCATCATTTACTCGTGAATTAATTTACGATTTGTTTGGGTTGGAAAGTACGATTGGTAAATCGATATCAGAATTCGTGAGTCAGTTTTGGATTTTTTTGGGTCGAAAGGAACAATAAATAATCATTTACTCGTGATTTAATGATTTAAAAATCGATTTCACGATTCGCGTGTTATTTATCGATTTGTTTGGGTTTGGAAAGGGAAAAAAAATAATAGAACCGAAGAAAAAAAGTGTTTCGGCGATGCTCACCCTCTCTGCAACTGGCCCAGGAACAATTCTTGAGGCCCTCCGCATAAACGTGCTCGGTGACGACGCAGGCGACCGCGTGCGGTGAAAAATCAGCGAGTATCGTCGATATCGCAGGCTCGACAACGAAAGGTATGAGAAACAAAAAGCCAAAAACCGCGAGAATAGCGGTTGTACCGAGACAAAGCGAAGTGTAGAATTTAGCCTTTTCCACCAACGAGGCAACTTCGACACCTGGGAGTATACCGCTCGGCAAATTTTCTCGAGGGTCACCGATCTCACTACCGGCGTCACCGTCACCGATGATGCTCGATTTACCGTTCCCTTCCTGCGCCCCCATTATCACCGTTGACTCGTCCGAATGAATGATTGAGCCGGTTTTTGGGTCTTTACGACCCAACGATATGCCTTTATTTTACCCAATCTTTCTTTCTCGAACCCCCGTCCCGATACTACCACAAAATTGATTACTCGTGTGCCCGTTGTTTCTTTCGTTCTCGTTACTTTGTTGAAAAAAAAAAAGAAAAAATTTTTTTTTTTCAACTTCTCGATCGTCCGGAAATGTTCGAACCGAGAAAAACGATTTTAGCAACGATCGAGACGTGAAAAAAATGATCGAACGACGAACCCAAACGCTTGTTTTTTTTTTTTTTTTTCGTATCCGAACTATAACGTTAGGATTTTATTTTATTTTCTTTATTTTTTTTTTTTTTTTTTTTTTATAGCTGCGAATGTGGCACGTGTATCTGTCGCGTTGAGAATTACAAATCAACAAACTCCTCGAGTACAAGCTGCCGTACTTTTTATCGACACGACTTTTATTTATTTATTTATTTTTATTTATTCCTTTTTTTTTCTCTTCTATTTCTTAATATTACAATGTTAACGAAGCGATCCGCTGTAACTTTTTTTTTCTTCCAAGTATCGATTTATGCATAATTAATAATCTATCTAGCGATTGGGTTAACCCGTAGTTGAAAGGGGCGTTGATAAGTAAAAAAAAAAAAAAAAAAAAAAAAAAAAAAAAAAGGGAACAAAAAACCAAAAAACAATACTCGAACGGTACGAAAGGATCAAACGTGCAAAAAACGCGGCTGAAACGCTCATAAGCAACAATCCCGTTTATTTCTTCGACGTTTCTTGAAAGCTCTTATCCAGGCTCGCATTTAAAAATCACTTTTCTTTCTCACTTCTGCAGCCTCGGGTTTTCGTTATTACTTCTTTTTTTCTTTTCTTTTTTTCAATTCGAATTTTTTAAATTTTTATATTTTTTAAATATATTCTAGATTTTTGTTTTCATGATTCTCCTCGTTAGTCTCTTTCCTCTTTACACATTGCGGAATGCGAGCGTTCCCAGGAACACTTTTGGGTATTCGCGAACGAGCAAGAAATATTCGTCCCTGCTTCGTTTACTTATTTTTTTTGTGTGTATATATATATATATACATATGTATACGCATTCATATATCCATATATATATAGACACACACACACATATATATATTTATATATTATTTATATATATAAATATTTTATTTTCGTCTTTTGTTTTTAATCTTGCATGGGCAGTGCGGGTTGGAAAAATCTCTTGCTTTTATAATCCATCGTCGTTATATTTGTTCTTTTTTTTTCTTTTTTTTTTTTTTTTTTTTTTTTTTTTTCTTTTTTTTTTTTCTTTTCTTTTCTTCTCGTTTCTTTTTTTTTTAGTTTGCTCAAACCGCTTAGTCGTCCCTGATAATTCGGTGATTTTATCTCTCTCTCTCGGTATTAATGAATATTCGTTCACTCCGTGACGGGTGCTGCACTTTTTTCTTTCTTTTCATTGATTCGGTGATATTGTGTTTATCTTTATCTATGTATGTGACGAGTAATAGCATTTGTGTGATCACGCGTTCCCCCCCTTCCGTTGTACATTAAAACCCCCCCTCCAACAACCTACGGCGGAGCGCTTTTCAGTAGTGCCCGCGTAGGGAGAATATCGATTGGCGAGCAGGGCTCTCCTCCAGGAGGGGAATGCCTGTAAAGAAAAATTATCGAACGTTTTAGCTTTTCCGAGATTCATGAAAATAAATATTCGCTGCAGGGGACTTTGAAACTTGGTGAGGAAAGGGGGATGAGGGAGGAGGAAATGATAAATATAAAAAAGAGGGAGGGAGAGAGAGAGGGAGTGAGTGAGGGAGAGAGGAAACCTCATTTGAGGCGCTAATTGCAAAAGTTGTTGATAGAGCAAGAGATTGAAGGCACTAATTACAACCTTCCTTTCGAAATGAACTGAGTAATATTCAATTTATAATTAAACTGAATAATATTGAAATTCGAATTTATCTGGATATTATTTAAATTTGAATTAAAATGAATAATATTCAAATGCGAATTAAACTGAATATAATTAAAATTCGAATTAAAATGGAAAATATTTAAATTCGAATAAAAAAGAATAATATTGAAATTCGAATTAATCTAAATAATATTTAGATTCGAATGAAAATGGATAATATTCAGATTCGAATTAATTTGAATAATATTTAAATTCGTATTAAAATGGATAACATTCAAATTTGAATAATACTGAATAATATAAAAATTCAGATTAAACTGAGTAATTATTGAAATTCTAATTAAACTGAGTATTATTCAATTTTCAAAACTTCACAAAATTCGATTTCGAAGTAAGAGTAATACTCTATTTCGAATTGAGTCGAATAATATTCAATTAAAAAAAGAACATGAAAATTGTATGTTCCATTTTATCTGATTCTTATTCCTTGTGCATTTTGCGAGTTCCTTTTATATCTGTCTCGAAAATGAGTGTTTTAAACTACGTTGAGTATTGTTGGCTCCTTTTTTGATATACAAATTCCTCGAACGATCGAAGACGATTTTTATCCTCTTTGTTTCCAAAGTATCCCTGTTCATTCAATTTGAGAAAAAAAACTTGAGTTTTTAATCAAACTTTCCCTCAACAGGTGCGATATTTTATATTTCATTTTTTTCTAAAAGAGAAATATCAAAATTAAATATATTTATAAAAATAACATCTTAAATATTAAGTTATAGCTATAGTACATCCCAATATCCCAATCAATCGTTATTTTTTCGTCAACCATTCGATCCAACCTCCGCGAATATTCAAAATTTCGGAAATCCATAAAACAAAAATTGGGTATATTAAAATCGCGCAAACGTAAGAATATTAACGAGAAAAACGATACGTCAAACGAGTGTTTTTATCCGGGAAGTAAACGAGGATCGTTAGGAAGTTCATTGAAGTTCGATGAAGCGTCGTTTATCAATGTTGATGATTATCTTACGTGACGGATCTCAGAGCGCCATAACGGAATCTCCCCCACCAGCATCGGCGAGATTACCGGAAGCGCTTTTTTCAATTTCATTGAGTGCCGAACCAGGCATTCCTTTGAATCTCATTTTGGCGTCATCGCCAACAACGACGGTGCGTTGACACAGTATAAGAGTGAGACAACTGACGACGAATAAAATGCTTGGCAATATGAGAGCAACGAGAAACTCCTTGTAGGTCGTTTCGAGATCAAACTTGGAAACAACGATGTTGGTCTTGTCATCAGCGTAGTAACACGGGAATCTCGCTCTTGCGTTATGATCGGAACCGTCGCGTCCAAATTCGTGTAAAAATTCGCGACACTCGTCGCGCAGGCTGTTCACGCATCCTTCAAGATTAATCAGCAAACGGCTATCATTGGCAATAATTAAATCCTGTTCGGGTGGTACAACGGTGCGTGTTTCGTCGAGTGGTTTGGTAGCGAATATATTAAGGTACGATAAATAAGTGAAGTTGGTGAGATCGGTGAGTAAATCTTTTTCGAGTACGGATCCGTTGATGCAATCAACAGCTTCGACTCCTTGACTAGAATTATAAATCCCGTAACAGGATGCCATCATTATGTCACCGCGGCTTTCATGCCAGATCTCTTTGTTTTGAGTTTGTTCGACGGCTCTTTCGCACTGGCTGAGATAAACTCTATCACCGCTAAGAAGAATCACGTTTTTGTTGCGAGTAGGTATATCGACGCATCTGCGATCGCAATTGTAAGGTGTACGTATACGTTCGCAAGTCCCCCGTGTACAACTGAAAAGACCGTCTATCGCTATACACGTGATTTTTCCACGTCTACCGGAGCACTTCAACGGGGGATCCGTATCCCGGAACATACACTCAAAAGCGTCGGTTATGTTGATACATATACCAGCCGTACAATTGAACGTACCGGTCAAGTTTCGACATTCGTCAGCTATGCATTTTGACTTCTTCGCGTTTTCCTGATCAATACCGTAGCACGTTTTGTTGGTCGTGTTGGTACAATTCCCGAGTAATATGGTTGAACCGTTATGACGGAGGCTGACGTGTATCTGGGCGCATGGTCCTGACGTTTTTGACAAACACCACTCGCCGCAGCTACCCCACTCGCAATTGTCAGCATTTACCGTTCTTATTGTCGTACACATAGCCGGTACTTCGGTTATTCCAGATTGGAAAGCCCTTGTACTTGGCATGTAAATAGCTACGGTCAAATAAACTAGAGCTACCGATGATAATACTGCTGTCATCTGACATACGCATATCGTACCGCATATACGACCGTCCTGCGGTGGTATCACGAGATCTTCGACCGGTACCGGTTTCGGCATTTTTGTCGTTTATAACTTCTCTTTTCTCCTTTCTTTTATTTCTTTGCCTCGCCTCTTCAACTTTAATATCCCTTTGTTTTTTTCTTGTTTTTCTTTTCTTTCAACGAATAACGCTTTTAGGGTTTAATCAGGAACAACTATGATCGCGAAGATTCTCTGGCTGGCGAACACGAAGGACGGTAGTTGCGACAATAATGGTACGGCGTGTAGATCGATCGTGGCACGGATGAAACGTACGACTCTTCAAGATCCATCGTTTCGATTTTTTAACCCTATCAATCGCGATGATCTCCCGAGCATCCCGCGTACAATTCGTAATTACCCTTGATCTTGGTTATTACAGCGAGCACCATTGTTCTTTTTGAGTAATCGTTACATCTTGGACGGTTGGCGGTTCTTCGACGTTGTTTTTTACCTTCCTTGAGGTACGTCCAAAGCTTGTCGATTCTTCCTAACGATGACTTTCCCTCTGGCTGTCACTTTATCTACTTCTGATTATTGAACCCCTCCCACGTGTTGGTTCAGCTAACTTAATTTCAATTCCTCTTCGAGTACAATCGCGTTCGGAAACCGGAACGAACAAAATGATTGGAAAATACACCGCGCTTTAGGCTCTCACCAGCACCAGACGCGAAAGCACCAACTCTTGTTTGTCGAGACAGCCTCGATATGCTGCGACGTTTTAACTTTCGCGTCAGAAGGCCATAGGAAACCCACGGTGGTACCTATTCCGCCATTCCGCGACTGCGCGTTATACCATTTTCCCCTACCTTTGCCACCGATCGACCTCCGGATGCGCGCGATCCCTCGGCCCAGATAACACACCGCGTTCTTTAGGATCAATAAGCGAGGGGGTTCTCCATGCAGTAGCAACCCCCCAGATACCCGTTGGAAAACCCTTTTTCGCTACCACCTCCACATCCCCAATCACCCTCCACCTCCTCCGCCCCTCTTTCTCTCCCTGTGTCACTCTCCAGTTCTCACTGTGCCGCAGTGACGTCACGGACACATTTCTCCAAACGTGTGTTCACGTATAGTTATGTAGGTCCAATCCTCCGCATATGGGCCGCTACAATGTATCAACGTACGTTTTTAGCCTTCATCTTAAATCTGATAATTCCTCCGTTTTTTAATAACACGGCTTGAAAATATCATCGTTGGAACAAACCCAAACAAACTTATTCGTTGTAATGCTGCAGATGTTTGTTTGGGTTTGTTTGGGTTCGTTAGGGTTGCTATTGTTGGCGATTAAATTTTCAATCAGAAATCGGAACATCGAAACAAACCCAAACAAACAAACTTATTCGTTGTAATGCTGCAAATGTTTGTTTGGGTTTGTTTGGGTTTGTTCGGGTTGCTATTATTGGCGATTAAATTTTCAATCAGAAATCGGAATATTGGACTCTTTGGAATTCATACACACAGATGTTGATGCTTCTATTTTACGATGGAAATGTTTTATCCATGAGAAATTTCAATTTTTCATATTTTTTCTTTCAATCACTCGTCACGTAAGATATATCCATAACATGTCTTCAACGCTTCGAACCATTACTTTTTTCGTTTTCGCTTTACAAACGTATTTCGCGTTATAGATTTCTGAAAATCAGCAAGCGTTTTGAATTTTCCATTACTTTTTCATTTTTCTTTCCACTTTTATGCCAAAATGAGTATTTCGAAATTCTTCAAAGTATTGATCTATTAAAAGAAACACTTTAATAACTTTTTGGCTGAGGGCGTTTTTTATTCCCGAGAAATTTGTTTTTCTCGTGATGAGGCAACAAATAAGGTTAGGTACGGAAGTGAAACGAAGGGCAAAGTTTCGAAAGTCCGATGCATAGGATTTCCATCAATGAACTTGGTCACAATAGCTGTGATCGATGTTCGAGTGAATTGATCTAATAAAGACAACAAAGAGAGGGAGAGTCAAAAGTAAAATTTGAAAATCGATCGGGAAACACGTTTGCAGTGAATGACGGTACGTTATTTTCTTGGAGGATGCTTTGATTGTGATTTTCTATTATCAATAAGAAAAATGGGTGTAACCTCGATCTTCGTCTCCCTGGAATCTGCAAAGGATTGTCTGGGTCAGTAGGGCTGCCAGTTAAACGAGCATGTAGAAAAAAAAAATATATCGACGGACTCTTAACAGAAATGTCGTGACCAGGAGGCCACTGGGTCAAACCGAAGAATCCATTGACCCTACAGGTACGTGTGTGGCGGGACACGCTGCACGAAGGCACGCACGCACCCACGCATACACTAAGACGAACACAAAATACAATCGTGTATATGCGATTGTGGTACGAGGAGAACGATCGATCCACCTGATTGGCATTTCTCTTGCAGGTCAGGTGCCCACTTTTATCCACTTCTTTGGCCCAGCGTGACGCCCTCCTTCGTGAAATACATCATCTTTTTAACTTTTCTAGTTCAGCACGTCGAGAAAAGTTTGCTATTCTACTTTTTGTTTTAGAATAATCGGACGCTCTACGTATCTCTAACGGTATGTTTTTTTTTTTGGTTTTTTTTTGGCAATGTTCATTTTAACAATTGCCACAACTCGCGATGCTGTAGGGTTTCGTGTCCCAGGGATATGAATAGAGATATATCGGATTTGGGGATTTTTTACAGGGATAATTTTTCCAGGGATATTCAGGTTTCGGATTATATCTCTGGGGTGGACCCTAGATATGAACCTTAGAAATGGATGGGTCCCAGGGATGGGACCCAAAGATCCGTGGATTTTAGGAATGAGCCTTAAAATTGGGTGGATCCCAGGGATGAGCCCCAAAAATGGGGAGATCCCAGGGATGAGCCCCAGACATTAGTGAATTCCATGATTGAACTCCAGAGAGATTGGTGAAACCCAGATATAGGCTCCAGGAATGGGTGGATCCCAGGAATAAGGCCCAGAAATGGGTGAATCCCAGAGATGAGCCTCAGACATGGATGAATCCCAGGGATGAGCCCCAAAAATGTGTAGTTCCCAGGGATGAGCCCCAGAAATTGGTGAATGCCACGAATGAACTCCAGAAAGATGGGTGAATCCCAGGGATGAGCCCCAAAAATGCGTAGTTCCCAGGGATGAGCCCCAGAAATTGGTGAATGCCACGAATGAACTCCAGAAAGCTGTGTGAATCCCAAAGTTGACTCCCAGAAATGGTTAAATCCTAGATATATTCCCCAGGAATGGGCGAATCCCAGGAATGAGCCCCAAAATTGGGTACTTCCCAGGGATGAGCCCCAGAAATTGGTGAATGCCACGAATGAACTCCAGAAAGCTGTGCGAATCCCAAAGTTGACTCCCAGAAATAGGTAAATCCTAGAGATATTCCCCAGGAATGAGTGAATCTCAGGGATGGGCCCAAGCAATGAATGGATCCCAGGGATTGATCCCAAAAACGGATATCCTTTCGTTCATAGAAACCACACGTACCGAATAAAAATTCAACGCCTACTCAAAGCAATTTCTGTATTCCAAGTTCCCCAGTTGCGTTCATATTTGAGTACCGCCCGGTACGTACGCTGTATTATAATTAGGTATGCAATGCAGTCTGATACGACAGACGTGCGTCAAACTTAGGGCGACTTAACTTTCAGAATGCGGGTCATGGGTTTGAACGGCGCGGTGGAGGGAAGCAAAAGAAGAAAAAAATATGGGAGAACAAAGTGGTTTTCGCGACTTTAGCAGATGGCGAGTTTCTGTTCTGCACGAAACGTTATTTGATCGAATGGAAACACCCAGGCCAAGAGTAAAAGAGGGAAAGAGAGAGAGAGGGAAAAGGAGGGAAAGAGAAAAAGCGGGACTGGGTTAGACGGCTTGGCGCCGGGGCTATGCGGTACTTGAGTAACCTATATACGTTTCCATGAAATACCCCTGTCGCGTGTCTTTTATATACATCACCGTAACACCCTCAATACTACGTTATCTTCGAAAACAATCGTTTTTGCTAGAAAGATTGCTTGTTACGATTTTGAAAAAAAAAAGCATTGTTTCCACAGTTTATCAAAACGTTTATTGGTTTATCGGTAAATAAATTATTAGCTTTGACACGAACATGAAAGAACAGGGAACAAAAATATTAATCGGACTCAACAAAAATTTCCCCACTTTTCTATTTGGCGCACGATAAATCCAAAATTTAATAAACAAATGAAACTTGTAACAGTATGCGATAAAGAATAATTTGAGATTTTTATTAAACGTATTCTGATTATTCAATTAATAATAACGTAAATGTTAATATTTACGTGTTTTTTTGCATGACCAAATATATTAATTATATAAAATACTGCTCTTTGTTACGAGATTATTATTGTGTCGAAAGTATCATCAAATTTCAGAAATATTAATAATAATTTTACTATTCCCTGTTTATTAATATCAATCGATATTACATGATATTTTTTAATTTTTATGAATTTAAATAAATAACAAATAACGATAATATAAAAATACCGCTTTTTGTTATGAAGTATCTTTCAATATTGAATAATATTAATACGCGCTGACAACGTTGTTGTTCTGATATACGTATTTTTCGAAATCATTTTTTTTTATTTTTCATATCGATTTTCAAAATCTTGTCACCGAAATTCCGTTACATTTTTCGAAGTGACGATAATATCAAAAGTTCGTTCGATAATACCCGATATAATCCGTATTAGTGATCAATAATTGATTAGAAATATTGATCGGCCGACATAAATACTTAGCGAAAGAACCCTCGGCTAGATCTTTAACAAGCTTCTTCACATTTAATTTGCTATGAAGGAGGAACGAACACGAGACGATGAAGTTATCACACGTTAACATGAAGATTTGGTCCTCGAAATAACGGTGGAGTTCACCGAATTGACCTTGAAACTAACGGAATTCTCTACTGTAATTACGAAGACTACGGTTTCAATTTATGAGATATTCGTTTGTTATATTTCTGCTTCGATAACAAGGAATTATTAATGTCGAAATAATAAACGACGGAGGATTAAATTCAATAAATAATCAGTAAAAAAATAATAAATGAAGGAATAAATAATTATAACATCAAATAAGTCAAATAAAATAATGAATCAAATAAAAAAATGACTGAATCGAAACTAATAAATTAAAATAATTAATAACATCGAATAAATAATATTAAATAAATCAAGCCAATCAAATAAATCGAACAAAATAATAAATAAAATTAAAATAATTTATAAAATAACAAACAAAATATAAAATACTGAATAAAATTAAAATTAAAATTAAATTTAAAATATTAAAAATTTAAAAATTAAAATTAAATTTAAAATAAATAAAAATCAGTAATAAAATTAAATAAAAAGATTTAAAAAAATATTTAAAATATTGAATAAAATGAAATTGAAATACTGAACAAAATAAAAATAATAATTATTAAATTTATGGAAGTTTCGATGCACGCTTAATTAGTCTCGTAATTAAGAACGATTAGGTTTCGCAAATGCTATCAACTAATATAAATATTTTCTTCGCTATGGATACTTAACAACGTTTATTCCCAACGGCAATTACCTAACATCGAAGCGGGGGAGCAATTCGTGTCCACGTTAGAATCACCACGTGGTAAACAAGGTCGAGCATGCACTATAGAGCCGGGATAGTCCGTGGAGGGGGATTTAAATCGACTGCAGGGGGCTTTTGTGTACATAATACCACAGGGGTCTAATTGATGTCCTTTCGGTGATGACCACCTGATTTCCACGCCCTCCCATGAGTTCTGTATCAAGATCACGCTTGCGATATAAATTGAGAATTGACATTCCGTATCCGGAGATACGACAAGTCGATTGACGGATACAAAAATCCACTCGTAAAGCACGTATCACCAAATTTCTTCCTCACGAAGTTTCGAATGAAAGCCGTTGTTGATGAAACCCAAATACGACACTGAATCAACCCTCAAAAATTCCAGTCACCTTTTTCGATAGACCGTCACCTATAGTTGTCACAGAATGGTAAAATTCAATTTTTTCTTTGTTTTTGTTTTTTGCAAAAATATAATTTATTCAATTGATTCGTCACTTTCTCAAATCGAAATCACTACTTTTACGAAAAAAGAAAAAAAATATCTCGCTCACGAAAAAATACCGTTGCTCACATATGTCACTGTGTCAAATATATATCCCTTCCCATTCTATTTTCTCATCACTGGGTTTCCTTTCAATGGATGATTGTTAAACGATACGAAATGCAGACGACGCAACACCGCGAACAACGATCGATCGATCATTCGTCCAATTACATCTTTCAATAATTTCACGCCATATCTCCTGTCTTAAAAAGATTAAAGCTTGACTTACCAAATTTGACGAGGGTAACGCGAGAATGTTCCGCACGTTGAAAGCTCACTATTCCGGTCCGTTAAAGCCTCCGTAGGAGGGAAACAAATATGGCGGATCCGATGCAGCTGCGGAAGCTCCACCTCGAGTTTGCCGTATCGTACTAATAAATCAATATCACACGGTATGGAACCATCTCCCTCTCTTTCTCTCTTTCTCCCTCCCCTCTCGTTCCTCTCCCTCTGATAATATTATTTAGTTATTATTTTTTTTAAACTTCGTATCTTTGTTTTGTTGAAATTATTGTTTTGTTTTTCATTCTCCGAATGGTTTTTTTTTAATAGGTTTTTTTTTTATTTATTATCTTCATCATCATTGTCGTCATCATCATCATTATTATCATCTCCATCTTTTTCTATCTCTCTTTTTCACACTTTTTTCCTCTTTTTTCCCATATTATTTGATATTATTATTATTATTATTATTGTTGTTGTTGTTGTTGTTGTTGTTGTTGTTATAAGCAGTATTTAGTATTTTTCTTGTTATGAAAATGAATTTAAATATCAATATAAATAAACTAAGTTTATTTCTTACTATGTATGTAAAATTTGCCTAAATGTCTTCTCTCTCTCTCTCTCTCTCTCTCTCTCTTTCTCTTGCTCTGTCTCGTTCTCACTTCACGATTTCCCTTGTTTCCCCCCTCCCACACACCACCATTGAACTCTTCGTTAGCTTATTTAACGAATGAACAATTTTCAAAATTTATTTTTCGAGCCTTCGTTATCAAATATAGAAATTGCAGATCGTGCAGATTTCTGAATCGAAGATTTAAAACGACGCGATTAAAAATTTAATAAGCTCGTCGAAAATAATTTTGTACAGTCTCGAACGAATTGCTCAGATAATTAATCGGAATAAACAATTGATATTTGGAAAAATAAACTTTTAAAATATTTTAAAGAAGCACCATGAAAGTATAAAATTATTAAATTTTATACATCTCTTGTATAAGTTTTATCTGTTTGTAAACATTTTTTTTAATTAACAATTTTTTATTAATTTATGTACTTGTATAAATATTATTATACAACGAAGTCTTTTTTTTATTGGTTCTATCTTAATCTTAAACAAACTAATTTACATAAATCTGTAGTATACTTTTAATATTTTCCATTATGAAAAATCCTTAAGGGTGAAAATATTATTTTTTTAATTATTCCGAAATATTAAAACCTTTATAAATATTTTATTATACAAAGCTTTGATATAAAAAAAACTATTATAAAAAATGTGATTTCAAAAAACAAATACTACTCCAAATTCGGTACTCAAAAATTAAGCACTCAAACGTACGCTTTTCAAAAAAGCAATTTTCGATGTTTAAAGGGAGAAAGTACCGATGGATTTTCAAGAAAATAAATGTTTTGATTATATCTGCGTTCATTTCCTCATACCCACTTCCAATCCCGAACTTTGGCAAGAATTTGAGGAACCCAATTTCTTTTTTTTTTTCGTTGGAATTTCTCTTCGCTTGATTTTCAAAAGGAATCAAGATTTTCAAGGTGTAAACGGGTGAATCACGTGAACATGATACGGAAACGTTTGTCCCACATTTAGTTCGAACCCTCTTTGGCTCAATGCCAAAATATATGGCTCGTGTCACGTGTTCAGTAGGGCGTTCAGAACTGCGCCAAAAAAAATCTTTAAGGTCAATTTCTCGATTGAGTACTCCTTGGAGAATATCATCGAATACGAAAAATAATTCAGGAATTATTGTACAAATAAGCAGTACACGAAGAATTGCTCTGAAGAAAGATATTTCACGAGAGTAATTTCGAGTTTCGTGTTTTCAAGAAAAAATGTTGTAATCAAAGATGATGCATGATTCGTTACGTCATTAAAAATCGTTTTTTTCTAAATTATTTCCTATTTCCCATTGAAAAGAAAATTCGACCAAGTAAATTAATACTTTTGAAATTATCAGCATCCAATTCCAGTATTCAATTATATCGATAAGAGATTTATTTATTTATTTATTTCAATTTTATACTAAATATATATTATATATGAAGTTATATATTAAAATTGCTGCCTAAATAATACATAATAAAAGTATATCCTAATTATACATTAAATATACGAAATCGTGTAATATCGATTTTACAAAAATTATCGATCGACCAATTCCAAATTCGACTAAAGTTGTATGTTTTACCCATGTTGGTACAATTTTTTGCCTTATTTATTTATTTGTTTAAATGAATTTCATGTTTGTTCAATTTATTTATAATAGAAAAAAAAATCAAATTAAATAAAAATTTAATTTAATTCATTCAGATATATCAATTCTTTAATTATTTTTTATATAATCGTTCCCTGTTATTTTTTATTATCTCCTTTCATTTATTTATTTATTTCAATTCATATTTTTATTTCAATAATTTGTTTATTTTTAAAGAAATGAGAAATCATACAGATGTATAGATATTTGCTTTTGCCGATTTTTGATAACGAAAAATAGGCACGTGTGAAAGTGCTCGATGGAGATTTCGATATTCGTTAAGGAAACGAATCGTAAGTGCCCTATACGACAGTCAAGCCTCCTCGACTTTGATTGTCCCGGAGCTGAAGGTGCTCGAGGTTTTGGGAATGTTCGTTACGTCAAACCTTTCAGCCGTTTCATAGGGCATCCCAACAAGCGCAGCTAGGCGAGATAATACCAAGATTCCCAAACCCAAACAAACCCAAACACTCGAAACTCGTTGGTCATTGTTAAGCGGAGAGGCTGGAAGAGAAGCTCGTAACGACGGCGTTGATGTTGAACCAACGATAACCGCTTTAAGTTTCCTATACTTGAAATATCGTTCGAGTGTTCTACACCGTTTTTGTCCTGGCAAATTCACGTTTGCTTTTAACGATATAAAAGACAAAAGAATTGACAAAAATTTCACGTTAAGAGCAAACCCATTCAAATACGATCAGAGTTTTTAACGACTTTTTTTTTTAACGAACAAATTTTTTTTCTAGACCTCCCTTTGTATTATTGTAAAAAAAATAATAATTTTTTAAATACATTTTTTTAAATTCCTAGTAAATAAATTAACATGAATATTGGAAAATTCGTTTTTCATAACTGCAGACAACCCAATAAATGTTCATTTCACACTGAAATATAAAACGACCACCCAAAAAGTGAACACCATAAAAAAAAAAAAAAACACTTTACTTCGAGGTCCTATGGAGGCTCTCATAACCTAAAACAAAAACACTTCTCTTTCCTCAATCCCCACCCTTTTGCTACCAGCGAATCCCCAATTTTCGCAAATTATTGATTATTAAAAATTCGACGTTTCGAGGAAAAACGATGTTTGCGCAATTAAGAATATTAAAAAAAAACTATGTCTATATTTAAAGATTATAAAAATCGTTCGTCACTGGAAAAACCGAAGCAGATACCAAAATAAAAAAATAAAAAACTATTTTTTTCTTCGACGTATTTCATCTACACGAACAATCATGCGAATAAAACATTGATAAAATCCTAGCGAGGTCTGAGGGGGGGTGTAGGGGGCTAATAATTATTTGATTATTGGAAAAATAGTTGTTCGATAATCCGCCATATTTATCAAGAAAATCTTAAGGGACTCGCTCGGATCCCCGAGCGAATAAAAATAATAAATTGGAAACACGTGGTTCCGGTGGATACCGGAAGTCCAAAGAACAATCATAATTTCTGGCATGGATCGAAGGAGGAAAAAAAAAGAGAGAAACAATTAGAGCGCGCGTGGTAAAGAGAGAAAGAGAGCGAGAGAAATAGAGAGAGAGAGAGAGAGAGAAGGTGAAGGGGGTGGTTATGGTGCTAGGGGTTGGGAGACAGAAGGGGAGACGGTTGGATATCGGAGTATAGGGATGATGGCCGTTGTTAGGATTTGCCGTTGCGGCGCTGTAGTCGTACCAACGTGAAAATAAGCTCGCCCAAAAGCTCCCAGACTGCAGTAGCCCGGCGTCCGCCGTCGCACCAGGAATTGAGGTGTCGTTTCGTGGTGTTAACATTTACATATTTATGCTTCAACGTACACACATTTATATTTGTGTGTTTGTGAGTGCGTGCGTGCTTTGTGTGTTTGCGCGAGGGTGTACCTGGAAGTGTGAGTGTGCGGGTTTATTTGTGTGTATGTAAGGGGAGGGGGGGGGGCAATAGTATTGGTATATATATGTATATATATATTTTTGTGTGGAAATACGACCTATCGCTTGAAAGGGGTCATCCTCGAGTTCATTCGAATTCGATTAAGCCCCATGAAGGGACCAAACTCAAATACTGAGTTTTTATGTTTTTAAGGTTTTTCAAAAAAAACATTTCAACCCTGGCACTAAAAACCGAATAGTGAAACCTCGTTCAAACGTTTTTTGTCAATTGTAGGTTTTTATCACTCGTACGTCGATTTATTTTAGTCCCGGAAAAATTCTTTCGTATAGATATTATATTAAATCACACAGGTTGTTTATTTTGTTTTATTTTTTTGTAATAGTATCTTATTTTTTATTATTTTATTTTATTTTTTTTATTATTTTATATTTTATCTGATTTATTATTTTATTTTTTATCCCTCATTTTGTATGATTTGATGTACCTCTTGACAAAACGTGTAACAAAAGATTCACCGTAGTTGCAAAAAAGCGCTCGACTCTCTAAATGCCATTGGAGCTTTTCTGAAAATTGAGAAATGGATGATAATTAAAAAAAAAACATTAATTCAAGGAAAAAGTTTGCATTAGAAATAGAAATGAGAGATCTGAAACTAATTTGATAAATTATTTCCAAAAATGTGATAATTTCGGGCGAGCTTTTTTTCAAATGTCATATTTCACTTGTCAGTTCTCAAAAAAAAGTATCAATCGAATATTCAGACGTTACCTTAGTAATATTTGTTTTTCGCGATAAGCCTGACAAAAAATCGTAAAAGCCTACCTATCTTTTTTTTTTCCTCTAATTGAAGGGGCTTTATTTCATTCAAATGACCTCTAGAATTACCCCTTTCAAGAAATAGGTCGAATTTCCAATTACCTGTATCCCTTCCTATATATATATATACTGCGTGCGTGTAAAAACGTGGTGGGAACACGCGACCAACCTAAAAAAAAGAGTGAGATGGCTAAAGGAATCTTTGGACGTATCCAAGATTTTTTCAAAAGAAAACTACACGTCGTGGTGTCGTTATGCTTTTTTGCCACTCGTTTTCATTTCTAGTGTCCTCTTTAATGCGGGTGGGAAAAAAATATTCGCAAAGGATATAATAGCAGATAACAGTAATGTCACGTTAATGATAAAATAATAATAACAATAATAATAAATAATAACGATAAGAAAAACAAAAACAACGATAATAATAATATCAATAATAATAATAATAACAACAGCAACATTAGTAATAATAAAATAGAAATAATAATAACAATAATTAAAAAATAACAATAATAATAATAATAGCAAGAATTAAAAAATAGCAATAATAATAATAAGGAAAGAAAGGAACACGTGCAGCATCGCTAGACTCAGAGAAATCGCGGTTACACCTGACCGGGTCGATTACTACCCCCGATCCTCGAGGCAATTAATCGCGACTTCGGTCGGTGATAACTGACGGGAAGACTCTACTTGGTACGACTAGCTTCACCAGTATCGGAGGTCACGAAATATAGAACGTGATCATCGGTTGAACAGTGCTGTTTGATTTCGGTGGTAGAAAGCGCGAAAGTGAACGGACTGTGACATATTTTTGTTTGGGTTTGTTTGGGTTGTATTTTTGCGAAGCCTCTACGAAGAAAGATAAAGAAAGAAAGTAGGACTTTGTTGGAATTAATTTTTCGTCTACTTATCTCGTGTATTTTTTCGTATGGTGCATACGAATGAAGAGTTGAGAATTGAGTTTAGTTAATTTAATAGTTGAAACAGAAAATTTAAGATATTGGCCAAGGTTGAATTGGGTTTTGGGTTTTTTTGGATTTTTTTGATTTTGATTGTTCGCGGCGCCCGGTAGGAGAAGACTTTTATGTGCGTTTGGGTTTGTTTGGAATGTAAAAGTGGTCTCTCCGGTAGTGTATGCGTGTACGTATGAGCGTTTGTTTGGGTTTGCGTTCGTTTGGGTTTCCGTTCGTTTGGGTTATCCGCGTGATGTTCGTTTGGGTTTGGATTGTAAGAACGGCGGTTCGGTTTGTTTGGGTTTGGGCTTGTGTGCGTTTGGATTTCGGTTTTGTGTGTTTCCGTTTGTTTGGGTCTACGAGCATGACGAGTGTGCGATTGTTTCGGTTTGGATTTCGTGTGTTTGGGTTTGTTTGGGTTACGAATGAAGCGTATACGCGTTTTTTTTTCGCACGTACGCGTGAGAAAAAGGAAAAGAGAACATCGGATATCCGGATTACGCGAAAAGTTAACCCCGAGTTTCTAAACGTTCCCAAACGTGCTGGAAAAGTGAAAAATACATAAATAATTCTCAGATTGCTCGCTGGTTCGACCTTCAACATCCAACGGGCGAGCAACGCAACCTCGGTGGACCTTATAGATAAATCAAGACACAGTACTTAAGTTTATCAAAATGGCGGACGAAAAAGACAAGCAAACGTTCGCCCAAAAGATGCTCTTCTACACAACCGCGTTCTTCATCCTCCTTGGCACCTTCAGCCTTTTCGCCTTCCTCTTTCTGGTCCCCTTCGTCATCGATCCCGCGTTCACAACGATATTTATGGAATTCGATACACGACCGGCCGAATGTGTCACCATTGATGTCGAGTCTCGAAGAGGTGAAGGAATTATTACCGGAAGATTGAAAAGCTTAAGCTTCTCTCGAGTATTCGCGTGGATTAAGATTATTTAATGAAACCTCCAAGAGTTACGTCATTGAAAAGACCGAAAGAAAATTTCTTTTCGTTTTCAATCGTTCCAACAACCGTTTCGATTATTATTATTCATTCGTAGCATCTTGTGGAATATTTATGTCAATTTTTTTATACATTTCTAACATTAACAATCTTATTTTCAATTTTTCAATTGTTTTTTTGTGTGTTTTTTTTTTGTATATGGGAGCAAAATCGATCGAAACATTAATTTTGTTATAACGCAACTCAAAATCATTTTTTTCAACGTTTAATCGTCAGTTTTATGAAAATTTAACAGAAGCTACTGTTATTCGTTGAAAATAAGAATATTTATGAAATCGTAGGTTATTTTTATTATGTTCGTATCCTATATATTAATTGGAAATTAATCGATCGAATGAAGATTTTTTAATAGTTAGATTAATACGGAAATAAATTATTACTAGCAGTATGGGGACATAACAATGTACGTATTTGGATGGATGAACTCTTCCTATCTTGTTTAATGTCGTTAAGAATGCAAACGTAATGTTTAATTGTCAAAACTTTATGGAAATCTAATTTTCATTCTTGAATCAGTTCTTCTTCGGACTTTGATTGTAATGGAATATAAACAGTCGAAGGATAGCGAGGATTACGAATCTTGTTCTGTTGAAAACCAGAATATCTTTTGATATATTTCAATTTTATTTTTCTACCTTTCGATATATCAATTTCAATATCAGATTCGACGATTCAAGATCTGGCTTTCGATGAATTTCATTTTTTTAAATATATTAATATTTAAAAAAATATTTAAAGAAATGAATGTTAAAGTTCATTGCTTTTTTAAAAGAGCCTCGGGCTTTCTGATGAGAAGGGGAAGGGGGTGGCGTTTCATCCCGCGCTTCTCTGACCTCCTTTGGCTAGGTCAAATGCTATTTATAATTGTCGCGGTTGTTTTTGATGAAATCGACACCTTAAGTTTCCAATAAGTAATCGATTATATAAAGTCTTTGTACAATTGCAAACATTAGATTCAATACGATAAGAAAATCGATAAAATTGAAAACAAGTAAATGAATGTGATTTAAACAATCGGTCGAAAACGATTGTTTAAATCACTATTACTTTCATTCAGTGATTGATTATTTTTAAACGAAACAATGATCTTTCGATGAAGCTTTTGACTAATGAGCGAAAGAGAAGAGGTTTGAGAGTTTTGAAAAATCGCGGCTAAAAGCGTAAACCTTAGGACGGTAAAAGAAAAAAAGGATCTTTTTTTCTTGGAATTGAAAAATTGAAAATTAAAAATTGAAGTTGAAAATTGAAATTGAAGATGAAAATTAAAATTGAAGATGAAAATTGAAATTGAAGATGAAAATTAAAATTGAAAATTGAAATTGAATTGAATTGAATTGAATTGAATTTAAATGACATTGAAAATTGAAAATTGAAGTTGAAAATTGAAATTGAAGATGAAAATAAAAATTGAAAATTGAAAATTGAAGATGAAAATTGAAAATTGAAGATGAAAATTGAAATTGAAAAATTGAAATTGAAAAATTGAAATTGAAAAATTGAAATTGAAAATTGAAAATTATATCGAACCGTGGTGGCTCCAGGTGCAAGCAACTGCTCTTGGACTTCGTGTAGAGAGGGTTGCACCAAGGAACTTTACGATTGCACGCAAATAAGGGTGAATTACAAATTACCATTGAACGCGAGTGAGGAGGAAAACATAATTGATGATAACACTGAGGAAGAAGGCTCGAGAGGGGAGAGCAGAGTGGTGCGAGGTGTCAAGGGTGACGAAAACAGGTCGAGGGCCCGTTACGAGCGTGCCCTTAAGGATTATAATTACATCGAGGATATAGAAGAGAACGACTTCAACGAGGACGAGGATAACACTGCGGGATTGCCAAAACCTTTTCCTACAGGTACATAGGTATTTTTCGAGTACATCGGCGTAAGCAACCGAATCGAACGAAATTACTTTTCAACGGAGAAACGAAAAAAGACAAATGATTTACGAACGAGGAAAGAAAATATCGGAGAAAGGATCGATCAACCGATTTCCACTCGATATCACTTATCACACGAAATCGCTTATCAACAATAAATAATTATTAAAACAAAAAAAAAAACATGAAAAAAAAAGAACGTCTATGGAGAAATTGGGATTTCGACTGATTTTCTCAGGTCTCATGGGAAACAACTCCGAGTGGTACTTCACCGGTGCTAAGCTGTTTCCGAACGTAAAAGGCTGTGGATACCCTCCAATGCTGAATTGCAGTATTTTCTATCGGCAATACTCTAGCATAGGGCACAACTTTAGCTGTTACTACTCGAGAGTGGATCCGAAAATAGTCATCAGCGATCTCGACATGTGGCAGGTCTCTAACGTTATACTAATTAGATCCATCAAAATCGATACTTGAAATATCAATTTTTCTATCAGGCAAATTATCCGATTGATTTGCGTTTAATAACGAGCATAAACGCAGGTTCAGATTCAAATGAGTCGATGTCGATTCTTATTGGGATCAGTTAAATATCATTGGACGTTAAATATTCGGTAGGACACGAGTAGTCATTCAATTGACTGATAATTGAAAAAATATATCATTGGCGTGTCTTTTCTGTCGTATTACTTCGATTTATTCTTTTTTTTTTTAATTTTGCTAATTCTTCCAGTCGATTTCGTCGAATGATTTCGCATTGTTTTTTAGCCTTAATATTCATTTGTTTCCTCTGCCAAATTTTTTCGTTAGAATTTTCCAAACCAACGTAAACTTTTCAACCATTCGATAAATTGATTCGATAACTTTTCATAAATGTTGAAAAACGTTTCTTCAAATTCGAACTCCATGTTTGAAGGCTCGAACAAGAGTTTTTTTTTCGTGGAATATCATGAATCAACAAAATTTGTTAATCGAGTTGTTCGGGTTCATCCGAGAAACTTGGGAGGTGCACAAAACAAATGTACAAATGCATTGATGCACTCGAAAACATATATAGGGTGTCCCAATCCAAAAAAGTAAATAAATATCTAAATATCTTTACGAATTTTGAAAAAAGTACAAATATGACAATGATTACGTCACTTTTACGAAAGTCGTATTTGTTTATTCCGTATTATCATGAGTTGGCCTGACGAAACCTGTTGAATATTATCGTTGGTTTTTGGGACACCCTGTATACACACACTCCGATGCAAATAAACATATACAGACATATACAAGAATACTTAGAGGGTACAAAATAATCGTGAACGTTAACACCATTGCGTCGTGAAAACGGGTACACTGTCATCGACAATGAGGATCTCTCGTTGAATAGCTTCACGATGACAAAGACGGAAACCATCATCCTCGATAAAACTCGGTCGAGCGGAAATTTCTTTCCTCGCTGTCTCGTTCGACCACGTACGCCCTCTCACTCTTCTCGATGAAAATAGTTTTCGACAGGAGGAAGAAGGAAACGAAAAGAGTAAACCCCAAAATTTATTTACGCGAGTTTGACACTTGAACAAAATTAAAGGATGAATAATAACATCGTCACTTTCGTTAATCATTATTAATTAGGCATTATTTCCTACCGCAAAGTCAAGTTTCTTATTTTTCATTAAAAAATAATTTTTCTTTTTATTAATACAGTGGACTGTAGTCATTTTTTAAAATTTATATTAATTATTGTAATTAATGTTAAAATATGAATTTTCACGTTTTTCGATCACGGATTTATTTTTTAGGTCAAAACGATCGCTCGAGCAAATATTTACTGTCGCGATAATTCGATTATTTTTAAATATCATTAAAAACATTCCAACGCGTTCGTGTTGCGCTGAAGCTATTCGCGTACGTTACTGTCAATTCGTATTTAGACGGGCTTGTCGACCTCCGGATTTCCGCAAGCTTGAAGACTCGTACTACTCGAGACGACCGGTAATGGAGTGCATTCGGATGGAATTGAAACGTTCAGTACACCCACGAAAAAACCAATGACGTTACACTTCAAAATTGCTTTCGCATTTTTTTATATAGATAATAAACAAAAAAAACTGGCACAAATATTTCACATTTAATTCAATTTTTTAATTGAATTAAAATTTGATAAAAAATGGAATTAATTTTTCATTCTAAATTGAATTAATTTTTAATTAAAAATAAAATTATTTCTTTTTTCATTTCAATTGAATTAATTCTTTTTTTGGTTTTTAATTAAAAATGAAAAATTAATTTAATTAAAATTAAATTCATTTTCCATTTTTAATTGAAAACCGCAATTTCGAAAAAGCTTAAAATATTTGAATTATTAAAGCTTACAGGGTAAATCAATTATAATAATTGCTACCTCGCGGATTAGACATGGACGGCTTTACGTTAACACGTTTAGCGCGTGCGCCGATTTTACTGTCCTTTCCGTTTGGTAGCAGAAAGCTGTTAGTCACGAACGCCTGTTGCTGGCTGAAAGCGTTCCGTTAACGGAACGTTCACTGCCGATCCCTACCGATCGGCTATACGCTCAATTTCTTCATTTTATATTCGTTTCAACGACAGAACAGATTCCTTTTATCGTCTTCCTAATTTCCCGAAATATGCACGACCATTTGACATTTGCACCAGTTAAATGTTTTCTTCTATATTAAGGGATAACACCGCGGATCGTAGCCGAAAAAAAACTGAAGATTTTTGTTCGAAATAATTACATTATATATAATTTACTTTTCTAAATTATTAAAGTATTAATATAAATTATTGAAGAGAAATTTCTATAAAAATATCGTTAAATAAAAAGAAATGTTTGATAAAAATATCTTTTAAACAATTATTATTATTTTCAAAGGCATTCAAAAGTCTAGAATCTTTTACTATTATTATTTTCATACAAAATCGCGGTGAAAAACTCAATATTCGACCTAATCTAAAAAAAAAAACATTTTGAATACCGAATTAATTCCTCGTGAAATATAAAATCCGATAAAAAAAAGTATTAAAAAAAATAAAAATTCCTAACCTTTTGACTGTAAAAGATACGTTTTATTTAATCAAATTTTATTTTATTTAAATGTTTTATTTAATCAAATTTCAAAAATACGCCAAAAACAAAAAAAAAACACGTATCAAGAAAAACGCTGTTTAATATAACCAAGGAATTTCAGCGCTCGGAATTCTCGTTTGGCGATTTCTGTTTATTAGCGATTCAACATCGAAAATATATATTTTTCGATGTTGAAGCGTGACTTAAGTAATAAACGAAAAAATATTTTCAAAATCTTGGAGCTGTGTTATCCCTTAATAAAGAGGGGAAAAGAAAAAGAGAAAAAGAGAAAAAGAAAGAGAGAGAGAGAGATAGAGAGAGAAATATGGCGTAGAAGAAGAGGCAACGGCATAAAACAGGAAAAGGATAATAACTTGACGTGTTCAGGTCTACATGAACCTCGTCTACGCGATGGCGATACCGATACCGTCTTTCATAATTTCGGTGATATATCTCACGATTGCCTACTTCAAAATTTACAACGAAGATGAGGAGGCACTAGTCGGCGATGGGGATGGCGTAGATGGTATCGAGGGTGAAGTTGACATACAATTGGCAACCCCCATACCACCAACGAGCGGTGCATTGACACCGGGTAGCGAGGCATTCAGGGAGGACCTCGCTAGTTTCGGTCATCAGCTAAAAGTCGCTATGGCTGACGAAATAAGCAGGGAGAGCCTCGAAGGAATGCCAAACTCGATCTCCGCGCAGGGGTAAGCTCACACTTTTGCCCTCGTATAAATTTTATCATTTTAGATTTACATCGGAGCAGCCAATAATGGATAACAATAACAATAAAAAGATCGTCGTAAAAAAAAAACTTACGAGAAACGTCACTCACCCAATTTCATATCCAATTATAATTAAAACTTTAAAAATCCTACTGAATCCTTCATTAAACATAATGACGGTGAAAAAAGAAAGGTTATATTTCCACAATCGTTGTATCGGAATGGAATTTTTTAGGAAGGAAAAACCAGATCGTAATATTCATTTTTTTGGTCGCAATCTTTTTTTTTTTTTTTTTTTGTTATTTAATGAGTTATTTTTTGGGTTATTCAATAACTTACTAAATAACTTATTAAATAATTTATTAAATAAATTATTGAATAACTTATTAAATAATTTATTAAATAAATTATTGAATAACTTATTAAATAATTTATTAAATAAATTATTGAATAACTTATTAAATAACTTATTGAATAACTTGTTAAATAACTTATTTAATAACTTGTTACATAAATTATTAAATAATTTATTAAATAACTTATCGAATAACTTATTAAATAATGAACGATTAAATAAGCGATGAGTTCCAATGAACCGAAGCTGTTTTACGAAACCTCGCTCCCCCCACCACCAACTTATATCCGAGTTGACACCAACCCACGCAAATACCATTATTACATGGATGCACTCGCCATACCGGAAGGAAACTTTATACACCAAGAAATTCTCGATCAAACGTGTAAATAAAAAGTCAACTTTACACCGATAGCGGAATTGATGATGTCGAAAGACGGGGGTGGGTTAACACGTGGACTAGACGAAGATCCCGACAAAGCGAAGAGTCCGATAACGCGCATAGGTATAGTTAGTACTGAGCTCGTTAACTGTACGCGTAGTCGGAGCGCAGTGAAAAAAAAGCATGCTTCCAAAAATCGATATTTCGAAAAATATGGTGAAAGACCAAAAATCGTGTTAGAAGTTCGTTCGAAATATTGAGAAAAAAAAGTTCGTACTAAATTTCAGTGCGTTCGGACGTGTCAAATTTCTATAAAAGATTATTGCGAATAATCTTTCAGGATAATTTTTCCATCGATGATTTTTACCGATAAATCAATAATCTCTGTCAGGAAAATCAACGATCTTTCTCCGGATCGTCGGTGTGTTCATTTTACATTTGACCGACCTTAGGATTTGTTTCAACGCGCTGATATATTTGTATCGTAAGATAAGATTGAAATCGCGATATTTACATTTTAAAAATGTAATCTTCGTATATACAGGCTATTCCAAATAATATTCCACAGTCGAGAATGTTCGGTGATTTGATTGTTTTTTTTTTTTTTTTTTTTTTTTGTTTCGACGAGCCCTAAAAAACTACAAAGGCCGTTCGATATTCATCTTCGATATAAAAGTCACATAAATTAAGGTAATTTAGTGAATAAAAATAGAATTGCTAAAATATGCCTCGGGCAAAAGAAAAACCGTTAGCCGAGGATGTTGGATACACATCCAAGAATAGGCGACCTTTTCAGCTACCCTAAGCTATAAAAATTTTAATAAAACAAAAATCAACGATTTTATGTAGATATAAGGTAAACAATAATTTTTGCATCCTAATTAGCTTCGATGTACCTATGTTATTACGTCTTATCGTTTCTAGGTGAAACTTTAAACTTTTCGACAGCGATGAAAAGATTTTAGTTCAGACGACTAAAACTCAGATTATCCAATTCTTTCGTTCATCCGTATTAATTACCTGTTATTCTTCGATTTCGATGTTTCAAAGTTTTTTTGTTTTAATTTATGATAACATTTTTCAAACATTTTTCTAACCGGAAACGTCGTGTTCGAAATTAAATCGACTTAACTACTCAAAAACCAAAATCCATTTTGACGTTTCTCGAAGTATTATTTTTTTTAATCGCGAAAAATGTTGTCGACAGCGATTAAACGATATCAGCTCGGTTTCAAAGTTTTTTTTTTTTTTTTTTATTTATAATAACATTTTTCAAACATTTTTTTAACCGGAAACGTCGCGTTCGAAATTAAATCGACTTCACTACGAAAAAACGAAAATCCATTTTTACTTTTCCCGAAATATTATTTTTTCCAATCGTGAAAAATCTTCGCAAAAGCTAAATTCGTTACCAAAGAGGTTTCGAACATAAAAACAAAAAAACTGTTAAAAAGCCGCGGCTCAAAGGTCCCAAAATGGCCGCGAAATTTTTTTTACAAATGGGTGGTCACCTTATAATTATCACTCAAGAATACAATATACGTACGTACGTGTGACCGCGTGAGCAAGTGTAAATGAGTGCGCTTGCGTCCGTTCCCATATCGTGTACAAAGTTCTGTATCAGTGGATATAGGTATCCTAGTATTTATGTGGGTAGTGGTATTAAGTCAGGCAAGGACGTCAGACATCGATTTCAGCGCAAATTGCCGAGAGGTTCCAGTTCTTGCCCCTGCTCTCTCCACCTCTGACATTGTTATTGGTGGTTTTCCTGCTTCGACATTCTAGCGTTCCACAGCGAGCGGTGCCGGAGCAAAATTGATCGATCAATAATTTAATAATACGACATTGGCACGCTTAACAAAAACAATGCGATAGTGATACAGCATAGGCGAAGATACGTATATAAATATATACAAAAACTGATACTGGATGACTGCCAGACTTAAAATTTTTGGACGAACATGGCGCTGTTATATTCGAATGCCAATTTGGTTATTAAAGTTGGAAATTCGATCAGCCTTAGTGATAAAACGAATATTTCAAAAAATTTGTCAAATTCAAAGATTTTTATTGCAAGTGCAAAATTCACGGTAAATATTCGAAAGTGCAACTCTCCCTACAAGGCGGGAAACAAAACAAACGAAACCAAACGAACCCAAACAAAACCAAAAAAAAAACAAACCAAAACAAACCCAAACAAACGAATCAAAACCAAAAAAGAAACAAACCAAAACAAACCCAAACAAACGAATCAAAACAAAACCAAAAAACAAACCCAAACAAACGAACCCAAATAAAACCACACAAACGAACCCAAACAAAACCAAACAAACGAACCCAAACAAAACCAAACAAACGCAAAAAATCGGCTCGATTCTGACAGGACTCACACTTCCGACTAGATAGAAAAAATTCCACTTTCGAATAGAGAGAAAACATGACTTCCGAACAGAGCGAGAAAATTCCCCAACCCAAACAAACCCAAACAGACGAACTCGAACAAACAAAACCAAACAAACAAACCAAAACAAAGACCAAAAAATCGGCTCAATTCTGACAGAAGTGACACTTCCGAATATTTACCAAATTCTCTTATGAACAAACTCTTAACAAAAAAAACTTTTTTAAACACAAGCTGTTTACACTTTTTTTGTTGTTGTTGTTGTTGAAAACAGAAACTTGAACAAGACGATGACGACGAGTATCTCGACTCCCCCTGGGCCGACGGCAGCAGTCTGAAGCGTAATTTTCAAGGACTGAACAATATATCGTGGAGGCCACATTAAACATTGAATCGTCGTCAAGAGACAACCGACCATTATCGATATGGTATAAATCGTTTGTATCGGTATCACCGCTAACCACGGTGATGAATTTTTCTCTCTCTCTGAGCCCTATTTTTGACGCGAACGGACGAAGATACACCATCGTGGTATAAATAACAACATTAATAATAATAATAATGATAATAAAGACGTTAATGATTATTTCGTAAGATAACACACGAGAATTAAACAAACAAAAAAAAAAAAAGAATTAAAATGCGCAAAAAAATATATTGAGAAAGCTTCGATACCGCAGCATCAACCAGATCGGGAGAGTGTTGAATATATGTATAAAATATATCTCAATAACGTGTAAAAAAAAAAAAAAACAAAAAAAAAACAGGAAAGGACCGTCCGAATTCGAAAATCGATCGTAAGTCCTGTACGTATTGTATAGCTATAGCAATTGATATCTCCCTCCCGAAATATGAAACGAAAAAGAAAAGAGAAAAAAAAAAAAGAAAAACACAAATAAATTTTAAAATAAGCCAAAGGAGGAAGAGATACGAAGCGTAATTGTATCATCGTGCAAATTAAAATCCACCCAAACAAACAAATCTGCTACTGCTCTATCCTTTCGCTTGAAGAATCGAGTAACGAAAATTACGGGTGCTTTAGACACAAATAACAAAAGAAACAAAGCAAAAAAAAAATAATAAAAATTAAAAAATTAGTATACAAAAAAAACAAAGAGAACAAACACAAAGAGAAACATAACAGCAACACACATACGAATGTCAGAGTGTCCGGTGAGGTTGAGTGCATAATAATTGCATTGCGAAAAAAAAGCAAAAAAAAAAAACAAAGAAAAAAGAAAACTACGAAGACAAACGATTTGAAAAGTCACATCAATCGAGGATATTTTACCTGTACAAATAAGATATTTTGTAAGTTCAATTTTTCTACGTCTAACCGGACCGAGCTTGCAAGTATGCGTGTATAACTGACCGTTTTTACGAAACGAAATTAAAAATGATAATACGGAACGTCGAAACGATTACAGGCGAAATTCGACATCCGAAGGAAAACAAAATAAACAACAACAACATAACACAATTTTTAGCACGTTATAAAAAAAAAAAAAAAAAAAAAAAAAAAAAAAAAAAAAAAAAGAATAAAAAATAAAAAAAA
>JAPYZI010003200.1:0-14091 GCA_030523105.1 Ophioninae sp. A BG-2022a | reverse complement strand
AAAACGAAGAATCAAGATACTAAGGAAGAACCAAGTTAAGAGGTGGAAGGTCTTTTCGTCCTGGCAATCACATATTCGTTTCATCCACCAATCGCTATCTTCCCTGACAAACCTCCCCCTGCCCTGACCCCCTCCTCCGTAATTCCAATTCCACCCGTTCCTCGATTCTCTTTCTCTTCCATCACACTCGATTCATTGTCCCATTGTTGGAAGAGGGAACAGGTTGGTGAGGAATACTTTACGATTGTGTGATTGTAGGTGGCTGGGTGATTGACGTATGAGATGACAGAGAGGGAGAGAGAGAGAGAGGAGGGGAAGGGGGAATCAGGTACGTGACGCAGCAGCACCCACAGTGGCATTATATTCACCACCTCTAAATATGACCACACCAGCAGCCACGTTCTCCAAAATGGAAAAAAATGCCTCGTCATTCTCCCTCCCCCTTCTCTCTCTCTCTCTCTCTCTCTCTCTACTTACACTTATATTTACATTGACATTTGTATCAACTACAATTATTGTTATTTTTTATTATTATTATTTTTCGCTGGTTGTGGCTTTTTTGTATTTTTATGTATTTTTAGTTTTTTTTGTTTTTGTTTTATATTACTATTTTTTATTGCTGGCTTTATAGCGTGCTAAAGCATAATAAATATATATATATATATATATATCTTTCTCTTTACTTGTATTTACATTTATATTTACTACAATTATTATTATTGTTATCATTATTATTACTAGTATTTTATATAATTATTGTTATTTTTTTAATTAATATTATTTTGCGGATTTCACTGGCTGTGGTTTTTTTGTATTTCTATGTATTTTTGGTTTTTTGTTTTTTATTACTATTGTTTATTGTTTGGTTTATAGCGTGCTAAGGAATAATAAATATATATATATATATATATATATCTCTTTACTTATATTTACATTTATATTTACTACAATTATTATTATTGTAATCATTATTGTTACTAGTATTTTATCTAATTATTGTAATTTTTTTACTAATATTATTTTGATTTTTTTCACTGATTGTGGCTTTTTTGTATTTTTATGTATTTTTGGTTTTTTGTTTTATATTATTATTTTTTATTCCTTGCCTTATAACGTGCTAAGGCAAATATTTCTCTCTCTCTCTCTCTCTCTTTTTCTCTTTCTCTAACAATGTGTATCGTTATATTTAAATGTTTAATTTTTTACTATCACCTTTTTATTATTCATTATTATTTATTTCTATTATTTTCCTACGATTTTGTTACACTGTTAAAAATTGTAGTCCAATAGTATGACTAGGGCATAATAAACTTTATCATCATCATCATCATCATCATCATCATCATCTCTCTCTCTCTCTCTCTCTCTCTCTCTCATCTTTCGTCCAGCAGTTGGTTAGTTCATTCATTGATTTTGGGCTCTCGAGGCCCCTCTCAATATCCTTAGTGGCGTATTGGAGCTACGAAGAAAGAGAAGAAATTACGAAAAGCTGTAGATGGCGAGAAAGATCGACGTATTTCAAAGTTGACTATACGGAATTTCAATTTTGACAGGCCCGTTGTTCGGGATACGTCTCTGTTGGTGTGAGAAACGTTCAGCCACTTCCCTCCCCCCTTCCCCCTCCCCCTCTCGTCCCTCCAACTCCTCAACGTCAGGAATCGACCTTATCCTCCTTCGTTCTCGTTGTGTGTGTATTTTTATATGTATATGGGGTACTTGTTCGATCGAGTGACCGAAGGGACGATTCCGAGATGAAATTCCACACGACGATCCTCCCCAAATATTTAAACGTTTTTGGCTCGAGTGAGGATGCTGGATAATGAGGGAGAAGAAGACGGGAAAGGGCGAGGAAGGGTCAGACTGCGTGGCGACTCTGACGATCATCGAAAAGGATATTTATATGTATATATATATATATATAAATATCCTTTTCGATTTAATATATTCTATAAAATTTATTTATAAATTATTGTTTTATATATATTATATATTCTGTACAATATTAATTAATATTGTATAAAGTATATAATAATCAATATAGATTTTTCTAATTTCCTGTTTTACATTGCAAAAGTGTTTTTTATTTTTTTTATTTTTATTATTTTTTTTTTTTTAATAGTAAAAAAAAAAAAAAAAAAAAAAAAAAAAAAAAAAAAAAAAAAAAAAAAAAAAAAAAAAAAAAAAAAAAAAAAAAAAAAACAGTTTTACAATGTAAAACAGGAAATTAGAAAAATCTATATTGATTATTATATATTTTATACAATATTAATTAATATTGTGTAGGGTATATGATATATATGAAACAATAATTTATAAATAAATTTTATAGATATATATTATATAAAATTTATACGTATTTATATACAAAATCATATAAATATAAATATATATAGATATATATATATATATATAAATATATAAATATATTAATGTATATTTGTATATGTATTAGAATATATTTAAATATTTATTATTATTTTTTATTATCATATTTATTTCTAATAAATATATATATATAAATATATATCCCCAAGATGATAAACATTTATTTCCAACACGTGCCGAATACAAATTTCCCAAAGTTTCGTCAAATCCGACAAATTTAATAAATCTATCCTTCCGAATTTCCAACGTTGAAATTAAAAACGAAAAAATTCTTTCTCATTCAACGATCGTACGACTTAATATCGAAAAAAAATTAAAAAAAAAAAAACATGAAAAAATCAAAATCAGCGAAGCGGTCACCGCTCCGAGTATCGGCCACGCGAAAGCTTCCTCAACGAGGATTAATTTGAAGAAAAATTTTGTAAATGTAGTAAATATAGTGCGAACGTGAATGTTAATACGCGCTTAAGAATTTCTCGCGACGAAAAAAAACAATGAAAAGAAAAAAAATGAAAAAAAAAAAAAATAATAAAATAAACATTTCAAAAAGAAGATTTCGCACGCGAAGGGAAAACTCGGAGAGAAGTATGGCGAGGACGGGATGACAAGAAAAGAGCCCGAGCCCTCTTCCTCCCTGCTGCAATTTTGCGGCTCGTTATCTCTCTCTCTCTCTCTCTCTTTCTCTCTTCGTCTCTCCCTTCTCCTCCTCGTCACCCTCCGACTGTTGATTTTGGCCCGAGTTTCGGCCAGTTTAGGACGGATAGAAATATCGGTCTCTAAAATAAATCGACGTTATACGCCTCCCCCCCCCCCTCTCCGACTCCCGTAAATGCGAATAAACGTATTCACATTTAAATTTCCGTATATAGATATAGACGACAGGCCTTGTCGGATCGAGATCCTTATGGGCCTATTTTCAAACGAATAGTGATTAATGTGCTGCGATATTTATTTGCATCTTTCCCAGTACCGTTCGAAACATCGTGCCATATTTTTTTTTTTTTTTTACGCAAATTTAAGATTGTTGCTAATTTCGTTTGGGTTTGTTTGGATCAACGAAAACGATATTTCAATGATTTTTTAATTATCATTTTGGTTAACGATAACGATATTTTAACGATTTTTTAATTATCATTTTGATTAACGATAACGATATTTTTCATGATTTTTTAATTATCATTTTGGTTAACGATAACGATATTTTAACAATTATCATACCGTGAATCATTATCAATTTTTTTTGCATAATAATAATAATAATAATGATATACTTACAAATAAATTCAGCATTTCATCGAAACGATAATACATGAATTATTTCAATTTTTTCCGAATAATAATACCAATAAATCCGTATGTTCCATATTGCCCCACATCAGGAGAAAAACGCAAAAAACAAAGGTTTAATAAAAACCACATATTTTCTCAACGCCAAAAAACAAAAAAAAAAAAGAATTTATAAATAAAGTTTGAAGAATAGAAAAAATCGCGAATGATTTTCGCGTATCAATGTGCATTCAACGGTGGTCCATATTGCCCCACATTGGATCTAAAATACTAAAAAATGAATATTCAATTGAAAATCGGCGACTGGAAAATTCTCGTATCGATTGATTTATCAAAAACTACAAATTACTCAAGGAGACAAGAATTTCATTGATCGATATTTATATTCGTGTTTTTAAACATTTTTTTATTTACACAAATCCATCAAATATTTCGGTCGGAGTTCGGGCGCATAAAAAAAAAAAAAAAAAATACATTTTCTAGTACGTGTTTAATCCACATTGAGATATCCGCCAACAGGAATCCACAATCGTCAGCAAAGTCCCGTTGTTACAGCACAGGAGAATCCTGGGAGACTCGCGAACTCTCTGCATCTTTTTCTCCCTTAAAAACGCACACGGACGCACAGGCCACGAGTGCACGTTGTACTTTTTCTATGACTCTTTCGATCGGTGTTCGGCGGCGCGCGCGGTAGGTTCGACCTACCAAAACATCTTCGACGTCTTGGCCATTTGACTCGATTCTTCCGGCGTGAAACAGCTTAATATAATCCTATTTAAGGGGGTGATCCCTCGGACAATGAGCTCGGCTGCTGCGGGTCCTGTATTGATGGGATGCGCGAGAACTGTCGACGCGATCTTATATATATATATATATATATATACATACATACATATATACGTATATATTTCTTTTTTAAATATATATTTTTTAAAATTTTATTTACATATATGTATGTGAATGTAGATTGTTTAGTTTGTTTAGGCTTGTTTAAATATGGATTACTTGTTTTATTTAAGTATATTTAAATATAGACTATTTATTTTGTTTATATATATTCTAATATAGATTATTTATTTTGTTTATATATATTTAAATATAGACTGTTTACATTGTTTATATCTATTTAAATATAAAATATATTTTAATATGTATTTTGTTTATACATATTAAAATATCGATAATTTACTTTATTTAAATACATTTAAATATAGAGTATTTATTTTATTTATATATATATATTCAAATACAAATTATTTCCTTTGTTAAAATATATTTAAACACACACGCACACACACATATATTATTTTTTCTTTAAAAAATTGTTACAAAATTCAATTTGTTTGCCATTTATCCTCTCGATACTTTCATAAACATAATTCCTACCGTGCTAATTTATTCAGCAAACGTTTTCGTGAACCTCATAGTTTCGAAAAAATCCAAAATGCCAATAGTTACTGATCCACCCTTCACACACACACACACACAGACACACACACACACACCTACATCTCACATGACAGCCAACCCAAACGTATCTGATAGGAGGCCCTTTTGGAGCATCGCGTTGGTCTTATCAAAACGTCTTGAAGACGCGGAAAGAGAGAGAGAGAGAGAGAGAGAGAGAAGAGACACTTGAAATTCGTAGACTGCACGGACCACGTTGCATACCCGGATTACGTGGGCCAACGTAAGCAAACTGTTCACCCTCCAGCTCTCTCAAATTCGGTTGCCCAAAGTTTCTGATACTCGAGTGCACATGTGGCCAACAATGGTCGTAAATGGACAAACGGCGAGGAGGGACGAGGAGAGGGGGTGGGGGTTACAGCACCCACGTGGTAACGTGAGATAAGGACCGGAACCGGATGCTTGGAGGCCCCAGGAAGGCCCTAAAACAAAGGGGACAAAAAAGAGGCCGGCTAAGAACGGGGAAATCCCTGGACATACAAGACACTACGGGGGCACCCCATATACGTATGGGGTTCCCTGATGGGGGAAAAACCAACGTTTCCTTTGTCGGGCAAGAACCCCCGCGCGCTAAAGTACCAAACACGAGAAAAATCGTCGGGTGTCCGGATGAATCCGACAAGTGTGCTGCTATTAGTCGTCTAGTTAGAATTTAGGGAAATTTTTTCGGGGAAAAAAATTGTAAACTAAAAGGAAGTACAGTTCGTCGTTAATCGGATAAATATTTATTGTAGACTTTATTTTTTTCTGATAGTAAATGATTGCTACGTTTCGGACGAACGATGATAAATTAGTGATAGAGAAATTGACGTTCGTTCATAAAAATTCGAAATACGGAAAAAGTTCGGTCAGGAAAAATCTGAAAAAAATTCAGTGGCTGCTTAATAACGAAATACAACTTTTTAGTCCTTAGACTGAATGTCCCAAACCTTGTAGTTTTCGAGTTACGCAGCGCGATATCCGGTTATCGGTGCGCGACTTTTTCTTCAAGGAAAACTTCGTTTAATCGAGGAAAAAGAATTGCGAAATAAGTTTTAAAAATGTATTTATGAGTTAACAACAATCTGGAAATTGCACATCAGGAGTCAGCTGAAATTCGATCTATTTTCAAGAACGCTATGAATAATACAATCGAACGAGTGGACCGAAGAAACAAAATCAGGTGGTCCATCTATTCTGGCACCGGTTTTCGTCAGTTTCCCAGTGCCCTCGTAGCATTATACTTTAAAACGGAAAAACCATGATTTCGTCAATTAAAAAAAAAAATAACATAATTGAACAATCAAACGTCACTATAATTCCCAAAAAGAAAAAAAAAATGGAAATTCGACTTTCCTCGAGTCCAATCTCGTTATCGAAGCCCAATTCTTTTTATTTCTCTAATTTGGCGGATGAAGAAGAAAAAAAAAGAGGTGGCTGTCAGGTAAAAGTCAAGCTCGAAATAGGTCCCAATAGATACGACATTCGTGATGTTTTGACACGACGGCACTTTCCGGGATAATCTTTTAAACGGACGCTGCAGGTGGTGCATCACCGCGCACACATTCACGCACATATATATATATAAATACACATGTACAAGCAAATATTCAAGACCCATGATGACGAGGAGTCACTTCCAACGAATCTCCAACTTTTCTCTTGGGATGATCGTTTCTAGGTCCGGACATAACCTAGCTGCCGGGTATTTCGTACGAAATTCTCGAAATGCAATAATCCTCAGGGTCAATCCTGGTACCGAAAGGGCGCGTTGAGGGTTCTCGTGAGAAAACGGTTAAAGACGAGTGGGAGAGAGTGAAAATAGGGAAAGTACGTTGGTAATCCTAGCTAAAGGAGTAGAAGCTGAATTTCGTAGCGAGGACCACGCGCCACCAGGGACTAAGTCCATCAGGATGGTTAGGTACCAAAAACGACGATTATCCTCAACACAGAGATTTATATATATATACGTGGGTTTCGAGAACATTGGTAAGGATCGATTAGGTGGATGAGCTGGGAAACGGTGCGTAAAGAGTCAGAGTACTGACTGCGTGTCCAATGTTGAAAACCCTGAAAAGCTGAAGGACCGGGTACCCTCCGAATCTTGAATGGTAAATTGTCAGCTGGTACGTAAGCAAAATGGGACTCGAAGAAAAGCCTCCCACCCGAGCATTCTTAATAATCGCTTTTCTACTGGTAAAACCAAAATTACGCAGGAAATTGAAAACGGGAAATATTCCCGGCAACACAAGGGTGGAAGGGGTGTTTGAGGGAAAATCGAGATGAACTGATTTTGGATACTGCTGGGGTGGGAATTATTTATTTTTTTTTGTTTTTGCGATGCTGAAAAGGTTTTCTTGATACAAAAAATGATTTTCTCGTACCACGAAAATATTCTGTCATTGAAAAACGTTTTTCTGGTACGAAAAATATTTTTTCTGTATCAAGAAATATTTCTCTGGTTCCAAAAATATTTCTACGGTTCCAAAAATATTTCTCAGGTCCCAGAAATATTTCTGTGGTGCCAAAAATATTTCTCAGGTCCGAAAAATATTTCTCAGGTCCCAGAAATATTTCTCAGGTCCCAGAAATATTTCTCAGGTCCCAGAAATATTTCTCTGATCCCAAAAATATTTCTCTGGTTTTAAAAGTATTTCTCTCGCCCCAAAAATATTTCTATGGTCCCAAAAATATTTCTCAGGTCCCAGAAATATTTCTATGGTCCCAAAAATATTTCTCAGGTCCCAGAAATATTTCTATGGTCCCAAAAATATTTCTCAGGTCCCAGAAATATTTCTACGATCCCAAAAATATTCCTCAGGTCCCAGAAATATTTCTACGATCCCAAAAATATTCCTCAGGTCCCAGAAATATTTCTACGGTCCCAAAAATATTCCTCAGGTCCCAGAAATATTTCTGTGGTACCAAAAGTATTTCTCTGGTCCCAGTAATATTTCTATGGTTCCAAAAATATTTCTCAGGTCCCAGAAATATTTCTGTGTTACCAAAAATATTTCTCTGGTGTCAGAAATATTTCTCTGATCCCAAAAATATTTCTCTCGCCCCAAAATATTTCTCTCTTCCTAAAAATATTTCCCTGGTCCCAAAAATCTTTCTCCAATCCCATAAAAATTTCTCTTCCACCAACAATATATCTCTCGGGCCAAAAACATTGCTCCGTTCCCAAAAATTAATCAACCAGAATTTCCGACAGAGGCTGTAACATTTCTTTTTTGAAATTCAGATGTTGAGCTCCGGGGTCATCGAGGCCCGAGAATGGAGGAATTAATGAAACGGATGTAAGCGTGTCAAGAGAGATTGACTTGGATTCAGAGGCTTTCTTGTACCGTCGCACGCGCGTGTCGACTCTGCACCTTACTCTTTTTTTTTTTCATTGCGCCTTCTCTCTCTCTCTCTCACTCTTTCTTGGTCTCTCGACACAACAATGAAATCTTTATGTAAGCTTGAGCCCCCGCAAAGTCCGATGTAATTCCAGTCCGAGACACAGAATCGAATCTCAGTGAGATATCTTTGCTCTCTCTTTCCATCTCCGTTCATGAAGCGAGCTGTCAGAAGGTTTCTCTGGACACGAAACGTCTCTGAAGTATCGACGTCAAAACGACGAGATCTCGACGATCACCGGACAATTATATTTTGCAGTAGTCAATGTTCGAAAATGTGTAAATATAAAATTAATTATATTATTTTAATTAATAACTATTATTATATTTAATAATTTAATATTCATTAATTAATACATACAATAATATACAATTAAATTATTACATTATTGTAATTAACATTGTATGGAATATATAATATATATATATATATATAAAACATTTATTTATAAATAAATATAAAACATTTATCAGTCAAAATTATACATTATTTAATAATTAAAAAAAAAAAAAAAAAATACTTTCGATACGCGCAAAATTTGAAAACGTCACGGTCAGGACCGTAAAAATGAATAGTTGGGAAATTCTTTGGATATACAGCTCGATTCATAATCGTTCACAGCCAAGGGGGAAAAGTCACTCCTGAATACACCGTGATTAATTCGATGACTGGGACATTCACCTTGCGCTTATTCATCGCTAAGCGCTCACCGACTACTTGTCCGTGTATCGAATCCTAAATAAATATGTGCGATAGTTCCTTGCTCGAGGTAAAACGGATCTTACGCTTTCGTATGTCTGATTATTTTTTTCTTGTTGAATTAAATTGATTCTTTTATTTTCGATATGTATAAAAAATAATACAATAATTATAAATCTATAAATTTCAAATCAATTAAAAATATATTTATACAATATTTATATTTATATGTTTTTGTATATAATAACATATAAATATTATATAAACCCAAACAAACCCAAACAATAATTATAAATGTATAAATTTAAAATCAATTAAAAATATATTTATACAATATTTATATTTATATATTTTTGTATACAATAACATATAAATATTATATAATGTATATAAAACATTTATTAATAAATAAATGTTTTATATATCTTATATATTCTATACGATATTAATTCATATTTATTATAAATATATAATAAACATAAATTAATAATAAATTAACATATATATTACAATATTAATATTCTACAACAAATTAATATTGTAAATTCGTCAAATCAATACAAATGTTCCGAATTTTCTGTTTTACGTTGTAAAAGTGTTTTTTTCGACTAGTACCTAAGGTAAGTACACTAAGTACACACACACATATATATATATATATATGTATGTCAATCCAAGAGCATTCTAACTGTACGATGACGAAACGCTGACGATGACGATGGTGGAACGTCGACCGGTAGCCATGTTGCTGTCAGTTGTCTCGCAGTTCCCCATGCACACATAAGCACACACGCACGCAAACGCAAACACACGTGCAGAGGGAGACACGAGTGAAACGAGCACACCTCTCACGCAATACACTTCTGTATCTCGTCGCACAGGTATCCACTCTAACGAGCTACGCTACCCCCCCCCCCCCCCCCTTCCCCGCCGGCCCAGCCCGCCCCATCTTTCGTCCCCGAAGCATTCATCGTTGGCTTCGAACTCGGGGCTGCAACACGAATAAATACACGAATGTCTACGCCCACTGAACGTCCACTCTCCGTATAACATCTCTTGATCACCCTCCTAGCTATTGAATGCAAATATACGTACGAACGTGTGCTTGTGGGCATGTTTGGGTTTAGCAAATGTGTGTACGTGTGTGTGTGTGTGTGTGTGTGTGGAAATTGCATCGTAAGGCGACTGAGCGTGATAGCCGAAGAAAAGCAAACGCTATATAAATATGGCCGAGTGCCTTTCGTTCTCGTAATTCAGTGGCGTTCGATGTATAATCGCTCGTGTACTGTATGTATGGGATTTTTCACGCGAGTCAACGGAATTCATTTCGTTTCAATTTGTGTATTAAGGTGTTCGGGTTCGTTTGGGTTTATGTGAGAGTAAATTGAATTTAATGGATGGACTTTCGTATGTTTGGTGTTGGGGTTGTTTGGGTTCGGGGTTTGGGATTGTTTGGGGTTATTGCTTGGATTCGTTTGGGTTCGTTTGGGTTTATGGTTTTGGGATTGTTTGGGTTTGATTGGGTTTATGGTTTGTTTGTTTGGATTTGTTTGGGTTTATGGTTTGGATTTGTTTGGGTTTATGGTTTGTTTGTTTGGATTTGTTTGGGTTTATGGCTTGTTTGTTTGGATTTGTTTGGGTTTATGGTTTGTTTGTTTGGATTTGTTTGGGTTTATGGCTTGTGTGTTTGGATTTGTTTGGGTTTATGGGTTGTTTGTTTGGATTTGTTTGGGTTTATGGTTTGTTTGTTTGGATTTGTTTGGGTTTATGGGTTGTGTGTTTGAATTTGTTTGGGTTTGTGGTTTGTTTGTTTGGATTTGTTTGGGTTTATGGATTTGGTTTGTTTGCTTGGGTTAATGGTTTATTTGGGTTTATGGTTTTAGTTTATTCGTTTGGGTTTATGGTTTTGAGTCCCCTTTAAGTTTGTTTGGGTTTATGGTTTTTTTTTATTTGTTTGGATTTGTTTGTTTGGGTTTATGGTTTCTTTTAAGTTTCTTTGGGTTTCTTTTAAGTTTCTTTGGGTTTCTTTTAAGTTTCTTTGGGCTTATGGTTGTGGGTTTTTTTAAAGTTTGTTTGGGTTTATGGTTTTGGGTTTCTTTTAAGTTTGTTTGGGCTTACGGTTTTGGGTTTTTTTTAACTTTGTTTGGGTTTATGGTTTCGGGGTTTCTTTTAAGTTTGTTTGGGCTTACGATTTTGGGTTTCTTTTAAGTTTGTTTGGGCTTACGATTTTGGGTTTCTTTTAAGTTTGTTTGGGTTTATGGTTTTGGTTTGTTTGGGTTTGTTTGGGTTTGGGAAAGTCTTCGTCTCTCCTTCCTTAAGCCGAGATATCAAAAAAAAAGAACGAAGTTTCGTCACCAAAACTCTCTAGGAAACGCTTCAGCGTTAATTGCTCTTCGGCTTTCGTCAGGCCGTTAATTAGGCGAGAGGGCTTTTGACAGGAGGGCGGTATACGCGCTTATATGTGAGAACGTTGTGAAGAAGGGAGCCCGAAAACAGGACGCGCTCGCCCGTACGTGATCACGTTCCGGGGGCTTTTCCGACTTTCTCTCTCATCGTCACTTCGGGGCCAAAGAATTATCTTCTAGGGTGACCGGGCAGGAGGGTTTCCTCTTTCCCGCCACGCTGTCTGGACCGAACGGCTCAGTGACCAGGAAATCGCCCTCAACCGGACTTCTCAATTTTTTCTTCGTTTTTTTTCAGACGTCTACGATTTTTTTTTTTCAAAAAACAAGATTTTGGGTTGGACGCGTACACCAAAGTGTCCTAGATTGCCAATTATTAATAGAGTGATCGTTGAATGGCAAAAAATGTTTTTTTTAAATACTGTTGCGTAACAGTATTTAAAAAAAAAATAATTATACGTTTTTTTTTAGGTAATAATAATTTGTTTGGGTTCGTTTGGATTTATTGCACAATTTTTTTGGATTTGTATAATTGTATTTCACTCCGTTTTTTAAATTGAACATTAATTGAGTTTCAATTAATCGTCAAACAGAAATGTTAGCCTTAAATTATTATTTTTTTTTTCAAGGAAATGTTAAAATTCAATTATTATTCGAATAAGAATTAAGTTTAAATTAATTTTCGAATAGAAATGTCAGATAATCAATTAATTTTTTTCATGGAAACGTTATTGAAACTTCAATTACACAAATTCAAATATTCATTTACTAAAATTGAATTTAATTACTCAATTAATAAAATTCAATTCAATTATCCAATTATTGCAATTCAATTCAATAATTCAATTGCTACAATTAAATTCAATTATTCAATTATTAAAATTCCATTCAATTATTCAATTATGAAAATCAAATTCAATTATTCAATTATTAAAATTCCATTCCATTATTCGATCATTAAAATTAAATTCAATTATTCGGTTATTAAAAATTCAATTCAATTACTCAATTAATAAAATTCAATTAGATCGTTCAATTGATAAAACTCAATTCAATTATTCAATTATTCAAATTAATAAAATTCAATTTAATCATTCAATTAATAAAATTCAATTCAATCATTCAATTAATAAAATTTAATTCAATCGTTCAATGAATTGAACGTTTGAATTGAATTTTATTATTCAATTATTCAATTATGAATAAAACTCAATTCAATTATTCAATTATTGAATAATTGAATAATAAAATTCAATTCAAACGTTCAATTCATTGAACGATTGAATTGAATTTTATTAATTGAATGATTTGAATTAAATTCAATTATTCGTAAGGTCATTCGGAAAGACGAATTTCAGGGTGGTCGGGTCGAACGGAACCACCCTGTATAGAGCGATGAATAAGAAACCGCCGAGGCTCGATTCGACCAAAAACGATGAAGGACATTCGACAGGGCGAAGAAAACGGGCGTTCCTCGCGTTGTTTTCTCAGCCCGGGCGCCCAGCTCGCCCTTATAACGATATTTAACGGGTACGTGTTTTTTTAAGCAACAGGGGCTACTTCCGTATTGCCGGCTAAACCCCTCCGTACCCACCACCCCCGAGGACGATCACGGCTCGTTCCCATACACTTTTCGGCATCCTGGATCGCTTCGGCCTCAACGAGGAAACATATGAACCAGCGAAAGAAGCGTGGCAGCCCGGAGGGGGCGGGGAGGGGGGGGGAGACATCTTTTTCATTCCTTTTACCGCCGCGTGAAAGATCCCTTTGGGTCGCCACGCTGTCTGCCGAAAATGGATTTTTCAGCCAGTCGCTATAACCGATCCAAAAATGGACAGGCGGATTGCGGCAACTAAGAGGGGTGGGGGACGTTCGGCCCTCCCGGAAAAAAAAAAACGAACGGGTATTACCTATCACTCGAATAATCAATTCATTTTATTTTGGAGCTGGCGTCACACGGGAGATTTTCGTATCGATGTATTTTTGTACCTTGAAGACGAATCCGATTCGATTCGCTTGAACTTCTAGGGAAAAATGGAACAAAAAAAAAAATGTATATATACTCGAAAGGTTTGTTTGGATTTTTCTCCGTCTAATTTTGTAATTTTGGGTAAAACTCGGGCGTATTCGTAATCAGCGGAAAATTTCCGATCAAATACAGCCTTTTAATACGTAAAAAGGGAAAAAAAATTTTTTTCGACCTCCCAGGCTCATTTTGACGGAATCTCAAAAATCACGATATTTCAAAAGGTCGTAGAGTGAGCTTCTCGTATGCTATGGACATTCAATGAGGGTGTTTGGAAAAGGTTTTTGCCTGACTTAAATAATGGCGTTGGATTCGTATCGATATCTCTGATAGTTTCCCCGGAATGTCCACTTGAAAAATCGCGAAAAAAAACGCAAAGGGGTATGTATGGAAAAATTTGCAAAAATCGATGGTCCAACTTTGAAATTCTGCCAAAAATCGAAA
>JAPYZI010003199.1:0-18870 GCA_030523105.1 Ophioninae sp. A BG-2022a | reverse complement strand
TTCATTTCCCCAAAAACCCAAAATTTCTATGAAAAAATCGTAAAAAACACCTTAAAAAACGTTTTTCTTTGCTTCGTTCCATGCTTTCGACAAAAATTCGATTATATTCGTAATCAGCAGAAAATTTTCGATCGAATATACCCCCAAAACTATTTCAGAAACGAACGTGGCAATAGATACGGTGGGCTTAAACGTCCGACTTCGTTGGCTTACGTTGCTCACTAGCTCGCGATAGAGGGCGCTCTCTACCACTCCACTTCGTCTTGTACCACGGGAATTAAGTTTCAAAAGAATCGAGTTATTTTTCGTTTGACATTCGAGATCATAAGCCCCTTACGACACTGAGGCAATAATTCTTGTACATCAACGGTACGACGTCGTCACTAACGAAATTCCGATCGGGTTTGACAGAGGCGAAAGGATTTTTCTGAGGTTCCAAAAGCGTCTCGATTTTCGCGATCGACCGAATTCTCTCTATATCCCTCGGTATCTCGATCTCCGTGTACGAAGTTATAAGAACAGGAACTTTAGCTCGGCAGAATCGTTCGATAGTTTTTGGCCAGGTGTCGCCACCGTCGTACCCGGTGTTGCGATAAAGTCCCGGATTGAAGAGACAAACGAGATCGGGCTTGTGTACATCGGTCCGATTAGTGTCCGTTATTATTTCGTGATAGAGTTTGCCCTCGTTAAAGGTAACGACGATGCGACGTTTATCGTTGTTGCATCGCCGACAGAGGGCGACACGCGAGAGTAGTTCTAACGGTGCAGCTGGCAGACGCAATTCGGGTCCCGTAAAGTTCAACCGAAGTATCCGCAATTTCGGCAAAAAATGGAGGAACAGTTTTTCCCAAACGCGAAGATTCGAGCATTCGAATTGGAATTCAGCACCGACCACGTCGACGGTCAGAGTCCGTCTACTCGTCCAATCACCCGGAATCTTTTGAAAAGCGAAGAGAGCGGTCAGCGGGGCGGTCGCGGAGAGTGACATACCGGCGTACGTGTGTGCATCGATTCGACGATAATTCGCGTTGTTGCCAAACATCTCGAGAAGCAAAGCGTCAAAGTCATTGGCCAATGGGCGAAACGTCTTTCTCGCGATATTCGGAAAATTTGGACTCGCGTAACCGTGAAAGTGTTGCATCGATATTACGCGACGAAAAACACAAAAATCTTTACACCACTCGGCGTGTTCGACACCGTGATTCGAACAGTGATAATCCATTTTGCAATCCCGACAACGGATCAGATCTTCACCAATTTTTCGACAACTACGACAAATCCGAGGATAAAGAATTATCTCGCGTTCCCAGAGTTCCAGAGGGCGCTGCATTCTCCGCTCGGTTGCAGCGATGTAATTTATTCTCAATAAACGATACCCCTCCGCTGTCCCTTCCCTCGCCGTACGGAACCCTTCGATCCCCCCGAATTCCTGACACATCGCGTCACAAAGCCCTCGATGTAACCCACGATTCTCTTCCAAATGCTGGCGACCGCAGTATCCCACCATTTTACATCGGTCGCAGTTGAATCGAGGATCGCTCGTTTCGGTGCACACTGGACACATCGTACAGGTGTAAACGAAACGTGGACGTATCTCGAACTCCAAGGTTTCCTCGTCGTCGCTATCGGTCAAAATATTATTTTCGTCCAACTCCATAAGTGGCAATTCCAAGCGCCCGTACACGTCGAGCATTCCGGTAAACTTGGTTGAATTTTCGTTACTCGTTTCAAGCGTTTCCGATACGAAGCTCGTCGCATTGTCGACCGGAAGATTCGGATCGCATCTCTTCGACGATCCATCGATCGGTTTTGAATGTTTCTTTCTGCGACCCATCTTGAACTCCTGAAATGTACATATTTCGGAAAATCCGTGGGACTTTACAATTTGTAGGTTATTTGCGATTTCGAGCTAATTTCGGATCGCAGTAAAGTTTAGTTCCTGTGAATTCCACCGAGGCGTTGGACTTTGTCGATATAATGGTTTTATCTTAGGTCGATGATTGTTTACGCAAAGCAGCGGAGCGAACGCTCCGCTTCTTCCGGTACACCCGAAAACGTGGACTGTACTTTTTGTTCGATTTATTTTTTACTAATTGCGATAAGTTATCCGTAATCAGCACCCGTGTGTTTTTAATTTGCCATACTTCTAACGGACTTGGAGTAAGACTACAAACGAGCGCTCCTTTATGAATTTTCTATAAACAGATAATAATCCCCTTAAGCTCTTTTTATAAGACTTTACGTTTACTATATTGAGTTGTAATCGATGTTTAATTACAATTAACAATATTTCGGCAAACGTGTTATTTTAATGAAATAACTTCCTGCGTTAGGTTAGGTTAGGTTCGATATGTTAGGACAAATTTACACTTGCCCGTAGACACGAGCTGTCTAATTTCAGAGTCGTTTCATACTCTCGTCCATCAGCTAACAAATGGTGGCGAGACACACGAAGTGTCGTAAGAAACGAGCGAAATAAAGCGGCTGCAACACCCTTTTCGGAATCTACGGAATTTAAACGTCCTAACGTTCTAACGTCGCTATTCTTAGTTGACCGACCATTTACAAACGTACTTTTTTATGGGTGCGACAATTAGGACCGATGGAATGGACGAGGAAGAATAGCAGAGTCCTGTAGTACGAAAAAAAAATGAGTTTGAAAGGTGAGAACATTAACGAGTGAAGAAAATGTTCGGGTTTGTTTGGAATTGGGTTGCGAAATGTTCCAAACAAACTCAAATACGTGCTGAATAATCACTCTTAAAATAATTCTCATTCCTTTTGTTACATATTCCCATTATTTATTACAACGATTATCAACCCAAAGAAACATCGACAAAGTTTGGCCTATTCATCGGTCGTTGCTGTGACGTTACCTCTTAAAAAACAATTGAAACATAATAGAACGTGTAAACTACCACATCCTCCACATTCACGAAAATTTTGTCCGGTATTTCTCAGGACTTCGCAAAGATGTCGTTTAAATCGTTGTCACAATACCGGAATGAATTTACACTAGGATGACATCCTTTCGAGATTTTTGAATCGATACACCACCGACGTGAACACTGATCCGAGCCATCACCAATTTTTTTTCCATCACTGATAAAACTAGCGATATTTACCTTCGAAAGTTTGAAAATTCGAACCTGCGGTTTCTTCGACTGAATGCAGCGCGATGTTCAGTCGGAAAACAGTAATAAAACGGAGCAAAGAGAACAAAAGGTTAGCGCGACATGCGCAGTCGAAAAGACACCGTGCACAATCCTCTTCTTTAGCCCTCCTTCTACAAGGTATTTCCGGCTCTCTTTACGATGCCGATATATACCTTCGAGCTTGTATAACTATAGAAACGCATTTTCTCTTCACTCAAGTCAGTCCGCGTCTACAGAGTTGCTGGCTGTTTCTAACAATAAATTTGCGCCCCGGGGTCGTTCGGACATTTTAGGCTTACATAATTTCCTATTCTCTATTATATCTATACACGCATAGTTCAATGTACACGTGTATAGTCAGATGTGCATTTACTACATACTTGCATACCTATAAAACTTTCGCAAACATTTCTTGAAGATCGAGATCAGGATTCAAAATGATAGCGTCACTCGAAAACGAAAAATAAAGGTTAGCTTTCTTTTTAGACATATTATCATTAATTTTTGTTTTTGTTTTTTGACAGATGTTATATTTCACGAGATATTTGTCCGATACTGGTCGTCATCTTTTAACAAGGTCATTTGGAAAGTTAAAAAAAGAATAATAATAATAATAATAATAATAATAATAATAATAATAATAATAATAATAATAATAAAGTATAATAAAATCTTCAAAAAATCATTTAGCGATAGAAAAAGTCCCTAGATTGACCTCTTTTAACAAATAATTAAATAATGTTTTTTTTTTGTTCAATTCTGTTAATGATTATTTTGGTACAAGATGGCGGCCGGAGAGCCAATCCTCAAAATGATTACTAATAAAATATTTTCTGAACATCTACATCTTCGTGCGAGCTGAAATCCTAATCATTAATACATTTACGTGCGCACATAACCTTGAAAGTGATTTTCGTTTACTTTATTTTCGTTTTTGGTCCATGTTTTTCATTTCCTGATGTTCATTTGTACCCTAATTCCGCTATGGGAATATCGAGAAAAAGAAGCATTTACTATATTCAACAAAAACGGTAGGACGACCATTGCATATGTTATATGAGATATGCGTTTCGCCAAGGTATAGCGAAGGTGTTTATGGATCTGCGGAAATAGTCGTTTATCTTCTCGTCCACTTTTTATCTCTCCAGAATTCTGACGTGGGTGACAATCGCTGTGTTATCATACCAGTATAGAACGAGCCCCGCTCCAATGCCGATTTGTCGAAAACTATAGTTCCGCTCTGTTTTCGGAATCCGAGAAATAAAAATCGTCTGGTGAATAATTTATGTATTTGTATAAGTTCTATTTAATGATTAAGATATTAATATTGTAAATAGAAAAGATGAACGACAAGCATTTTTACAAAAATGAAAAATGGGCATTAACGACGAAGCAGATTTTTATTTTATAATCAAATCAATTTATTTCATTTTTCTATAAAATACGCATTTAAAAGTTACGAATATTGAGGTTGGATGTATTTATACGATCGATACTTCGCGTAGCTATACAATAATTGTAAACATATAATTTCTGTAGCATCGGTAACATGCGAAAAAGAAAAGAGCGGTACGGCGCAAGCGCTGGTGACCTTGTTTAGTCGACGTGGGCCCGGCTCCTCGTACGTACACAGTTGCGTTCATCTGTCAGATTTTCATATATCCTAATCAAACTCGTTGTAATGAAAAAGTGTCAAACTTTGGAAAATATCACATCAGAGTGGACTTGATTACCGTTTTACGTATCATTGAGAATGAGAAGATCGAAATTAACAAATGCGAGGTTAGTACTTGGTACGTTCGACTTTGAGGTTATACGTTGCAACATTACCCCTCGTACTTCGAGGTTTGCGGTAAAAACATCGGGACGGATCTTGATTTCGATAAACTATGAGAATAGTTTTTTTATCCTATCAAAATGATGTATGTAGTAAATATTTTCCTAACAAGTAAAATTTCGATCAAAATTAACACATTAAATATTGAGAATAACAAATAACATTTTTACAAACTGTATCATTGGGAATTTGAATTCACTTTGAGGTTAAGTCACCATCAAACTCCGCGAAAATTTCATATGAACTCCTGGTGTAAAAGACTCGAACGATCTTTTTTTGCAACAAATAAAAATGCATTAGTTGCGACGAAGTAAATCCTACTTGTGATTTTGACGTTAGTAGATGTTTCAAAATTTCTGCTGAAGATGGCACAAATAATATTTGCTTGTAAAAAAAATCAGTTATCGGCTTACTATAAATCAGCTTCATTTTTGATTCTCAAATATCTAAAAATATTGCTACAACCGTGGCCGTACAACCAAGCGAGCATGAAAATTTTAACGATTCATTTTTCTTATTCAGAAAATGATAAACTGCGGACAGTTAATAAAAATGGTGAGTTGACTAACGAGACTTCCTTTTATTTCTCCCTCTTTATACCGTATTTTGGCTAACTGTTCGCTTAATGAGTAGACGGTGACCCCAGGACACAAGCCAAAAGATAACCCGTCTTAGATCTATTATTAAAGACCAAACGTCTCGCGCCGTTTCCAGTCTCCGCATTGGAACGTTTTCGTTTATTTTTATGTCGCCCTTCTCAAGATTGCAGTTAGGCGCAACTACGTAGACAAACGAACATTGGTCCGAGACTTTATTTCGATTCAATGCGAAATACGAAATACAAGATAAAGCTCAATAATCTTAAAGTTTGCATGGTTGCAATGCGACAAGATTGAGTATTTCTATATAGATTTCTATAATGAGTATTTATTAAAATATATTTGAGAGGTAATCATTTTGATTGCTCTTTAATGATTAAAAATTCAATCTCATAAAGCTTGCATTTCTAAAATTTTGGGAGACATTTGTTGGTGCGATAAACTCCTTTTTGTCGTAAAACACTTTGTAAAAGCTAATCATCGGACAAAGGAATAGGCTTTTAGTGATAACGGAGAAAGAAGCCTTTACTTTTTGTACAATTAATTGGCTATCAGTTGTTTGCAAAACTTGACCTTCCTCACTACCAGTATTTCTTTATCTTTGACCCTGCAATGTTGCAATTCCATTTGCTTACGCAAGCTCTGAGAAAAGTTTGAAGATACGGCGAACAATTGCTGAAACTCATATATGCAGATTCTCATATTTCCATATGTGTAAAGTGATTAAAAAATATAAACAATCCCTACACTATAAAAGCGAATAATGCTTTGCTCGTCAAATGGAAGAGACCTTGATTTTGCAGTCGTCAAAGATTGATACTGAAAAATCAATGGCGGCAAAATCAATATTCGTAAAACCGAGCGAGGGGATATATCGCACGTTTGTTCGTAGTGTTTCGTGGTGATCTATAAGTACCTAACGAACGAGAATGAAGAATGTGGAATACGCGGAGCCTGATATCCGGGAGTACGACGAAACAACTGGGATACGTTACAGAAAAGTGGGAATACCTTCTACGAGGGAAATGGTGGGTTCAGGTAGCGGCGAGTTCATCGGCAAGGACACGGTCCTGGATTCGTCGATGGAACTCATCGAAGACAGCGGCGACGAAGAGAGCAGTGGCTTGGAGGATACCAGCAGACTTATACAATCATCCTTGCCACGCGTTACCATCGAAGGTACCAACAGCTTGGGAAACAAAGTTTCAAAGTTAAGCGATGGGAGCATCGACGACGATGAGAATGTTTGGACGATCTCGGTTCAAATGTTCATACCCTTTTTACTCGCCGGCTTTGGAATGGTGGCTGCTAGCCTATTGCTCGACGTTGTTCAGGTAAATATTTGTTAATCCATTTGTTACATAGCATTTCTCGAGTCTGACAAATCTGCCAAGGGATAATGGTTAAAAGTAAAGATTTAAAAAAACAACAGTTTCGTGAAATATGATTGTTTTCTATGGATTGTATTTCATTTACGCCACACCCATTTTTCACGATTGCTCTATTATTCAACAGCATAGAACAGAAATCAAAAAGAAAAAATAATGGTTACTGTCGACAATACAGCCAAATTTGTAACTAATGATTATAAATTCGTCGAAAAAAAAAAAAAAAAATTTTGATAAAAATAGTTAAAATAATATGTTATAGTTAACTATCTAATTAATTGAATCCTTAATGGTGGACCATTATTTACGCCACACCCTGTATAGTACTAACAAGTTTAACAATATCTGAAAAAGGAAATGAAACGTTTGTCCAGCACTGGCCAGTTTATCAAGTGGTCTCGGAGGTGTACATCCTCGTACCGGCGTTACTGGGTCTGAAGGGAAATCTGGAAATGACTCTTGCGTCGCGTCTCTCGACTCAGGCGAATCTCGGCCACATGGATACTCCGAAGCAACAGTGGACATTGATAATCGGAAATCTCGCGCTGATACAATGCCAGGCGATGGTGGTTGGCCTTCTAGCCTCATTGGCGGCGGTTATACTCGGCTGGATACCGGAAGCGCATTTCGACATTCAACATGGCCTGTTGTTGTGCGCGAGCGCCCTCGTCACGGCATCCGTGGCCAGCTTCGTACTGGGCCTCATTATGGTCGCCGTTATATTACTTTCACGACGCATGAACATCAACCCTGATAACGTCGCAACGCCGATCGCCGCCTCACTCGGAGATCTCACGACGCTCGCCCTCCTCTCGTGGATCGCATCGCTTTTGTACAATGCAATTGGTAAATCATCAAAGTACACCTGTATCCTTTCCACGCTTTATTTAAAACCCAAATTTTCCACTTTCACGATGCTGATACTGGCATCATCGGAATCCCTGAATATATACGATAAAACTTCAGACACACGTTTCTCAAGGGGTACATCAGATATGAGGTATAAATGAAAATAAGCTATAACTATTAGGGGTAGTAAAAAGAGATCTAAGATTTTTCCAGTAGATAAATTGTGTTAAAGGTATAAATAAAGTTTGATTGTATTTAATTTCTTTATGTGATCATTATTGTACAATAATTATATTGCTACTAGATTCTATAATATAAATAATTATATATTAATTATTAACTAATACATTTTACTATATTTATAATATTGCAGACGTACAGCCGTGGATAGCGCCATCTCTTGTGGTCTTTTGTATCCTGGCAACACCCATATGGGGCTACGTAGCCGCGAAAAATCCATACACCAGGGAAGTCCTCGATTACGGCTGGTCGCCGGTGATATCGGCGATGTTGATAAGTAGCATCGGAGGGCTGATACTGGATTACACGATATTCAATTACAAGGGGATAGCGGTGTTCCAATTGGTAATCAATGGAGTCGGTGGGAATTTGGTCGCCGTTCAAGCCAGTAGAATTTCTACGTCCCTCCACAAAGATCAGAACAGCGGTAATCAGCGCGAACCTTTGAAAATCTTCGTCAGTCCTTTTCATGCATTTTTGGCCCAAGGTAACGCCGTCAATTGCCGTCCGTGGTTTTTGTCTCTAAAATTCCGTCTTCGTCACAGTTGTACAGAAAATGTAAACGTTATATTCGTTTGCACAGGTGGTCACGCGAGAACCGCACGAGTTCTTCTGATGATGGTTATTCCTGGACATTTAATATTCAGCTATACAATCAGTTATCTTCATGCTGGACACACTTCGTTCACCGCAATATTTATCGTATTTTATTTGTTCGCAGCTGTACTTCAGGTATTTTCATACGCAAACGATTATTCTTTTTTTTTTCTCGTATGCGTTCGTTTGCCGGTTGATATTCTTGTTTCAACGAAACTAATTAACGTGGTTATCGAAAGTGACACTCAGAAATCTCCATTTTTCACTTCCAATGATAAATAAAGCAAAATTCTACCTGGCATGCGATCAACTGAGGTCGACTAAAGTTTTCGTTAGTATCTCTACTTCTTTTCCAATTGTCCAACAAAAAATCTCAATTTTGTAATTTAATTAATGTTTTCAGATTCTATATTTATCAATAATTATTTACAACGCAATATATATTGAGTTTTCTAATGGTGATTAATTATATTTATTTGAAACCCAAACAATGAATTTTGATTACAAATCTTGTTGATATGATTTTATAATTTTCGAGGATTTAACTTTTTTTCCCATAAGTCAACGTATTTAATTAATATTTTTATAACTACAAAATTATTTCTTAAATAATTATAAAATAATCAATGGATTATTATTCCATCAATAACTATAATTCGCGAAACGTAAAAAATTTGGGCCATTTCGTAATATCCAGATAAAACGCAAGTTTTGTAAATAATTGAAATTTAACTCGGCAGGTGATTCTATTGCTTTACATAGCCCAACTGATGGTGGTTTGGATGTGGACTCGAGGAATGGATCCGGACAGCTCGGCGATTCCTTACTTGACCGCCATCGGTGATCTCCTGGGCACGGCGTTACTAGGGATCGCATTTCACGTCCTGTACGCTTTGGGCGACGGAGATTCCGACGTGGGTGATTGAACGACCGACGAGTCATTCCGAGAAGCGAAAAAGAACATTTTTGCACTTCCCGAATTATCCACGATTGCCATTGTGAAGTATCCAAGGATATTTCGATTCGTGATCGCGTAATCCGGTTGAAAAGATCAGGGTACAAGCGGTCTTTGTACCTGATATTGCGTCATTGATCCTAGAACATCATTTTTCTTCGCGATTTTCTTGTTATTTGTTTTTTCGTTACTCGCAGGATAAAATCCGGGAAACACGTATTTATCCATGTTTATAACGTTTCCACGGCATAATTGTTGATATTTCTTATTAGAAAAACAAGTTGAGTTAGTATTCGTGCCATTGTTCGATAATTTGACGTTTTTTCGAAAAGTTGAAAAAATCAGTTTCACTAATTTTTTGTTTGTAAACGTTTGCAAAAACATTTTTATTTGCAAACTTCATTTTTTCATCGACTCTGTCAGACAAAGTGCTCGAAATCAAACTCGAATTATCTGACGTTACGTTAGTATTTCATACGAAAGTTCCAAACGAAAAATGCGACGATAAAAACTCGAGTCAACTGGCGTGTTTCCGAGACCTCGAGGGAATTTCATTTTGGTATGAAAAATCGATAAGTGCATACTGGGTAACTCTGACTCATGACCTTTTTTAAATGTTTGTATCTTCGTAAATATGCATTTCTTGTTTATTTTTTTGTAGAGACTTTTTTTGTGAAATGATCCATGATTTATGGGCCTACATTTATTTTTTGACAAAAACGAAAAATAAAACGCGACAACATTCGCTGAAATTGGGGGCATTCGTTGAAAAATAAACGAATAAAGGGTATGGGTCAAAATGTGCCAGTATGGACTCGAAGGGTTAAATATCAAATGTAAATACGAATAAGACGTAAAGTTTTCGAGCTTGCAGCACCGATACTCTCGGACTAACCCTAAAAAGCTGCTGTGATCAAATAACGATTGATAACGATTGATAACGTCCGCGTAGTATGACTCGTGAAAGTCAATTCGTCAGGTCAGTATATAAATTAATCCGAGAATAAAAATCGCGGCAATAATTATTTTGTATTACGTATAATGTACATATATAGATTCCCTTAGGGATGTAGAATCGAAGAGAAACGACTGGAAATACATTTTTACCATTGTACGTGTATCGAGCCGAGTCCACGATCGTTTTATTATGCAGGAAAATTTTTTTTTCGAGAGCACACAATTGTTTCTTAATGAACCAAGAGACTCGAGGGGGTTTCTAAGATGCGGACGTGTGTGCGCGATCAGGATACACGTATACGTTCTAAACGATTGGTGAATGCCAACGTTTGCGACGCATACGCGAGAGCAATATATATATATATTATTATGATATATGCCCGTGACAGATCGTTATCCTCGGACCGCCTCTATTATACACAATACTCTCCAAACTGTTTGATAGATGTTATTTCAGACTCGCGTACGGATTCAACGCGTAGCTAATCTTGCACGTTTCTTCTGTTTATTTCTTTTTGCACTTTTGGGAAAATCTCGGGCATTCGAGTCCGAGATATTGAATCGGAAAGAAAGTTTGAGAGTAAAGAATTTGGATTCGAGGATACGAAGAGTGGAAGTAAAAAAATAGTGGGTTCAAGATTGATGACTCGTAACGAGCTCGACAATACTCTTTCGGAGTAAAGTAGGAAAAGTTATGAAAAATCTAGCCAAGAGGTTTCTGATCGATGATTAACATCGGTTGAATCGTTCAACGATGAAAACGACTTTGGCGAAGAAATGATTTTTTCTTTGTTATCGATTAGGGATTAAAGTGAATTATAAACGAAATTCTAATGACGTAACGAAATCGGAAATAGCGAAAATAGAATAAATTGTTAAAGAGATGTTTGATCGGGCTTTAAAAATGGGAAATTCGATGCGATACGATCGAAGAGTGATCAACGAAACTTTCGAACAATTGACTTCACAGCGAATATGAACGATCCCGAAAAATCGGCGAAAATCGGAAGTACGAGCGCGTCGCACGAAACAATCCGACCTTGTTACCGTCGTTGGAAAAACTGTCAAAGAGGAAAAGAAAGGGTGGGACAAAAGGAAGCGTCAAAAGCGAGCTCGGTGAACGCGCGAGTGAGATTGTTGATTTGACGATTGAAGCGAGTGGCGATGGAGCTAGAGTGAGAAAGTGACTCTCCGTAAGTCACATCCCGCAAGGAGTTTCGTCTAGATCTCTGTTCGCATACGTGCTCGCTTCAACATCTTCGTTCGCGCAATAAAATCGCGCGCGCGCGAGCGCACGCGAACGCGATTTTGCTCTTCGGGCGTTTCGAGGACTTTCATTCGTTTTCACTCGTGCGGTGATACGATAATTTATCGATAATGACACGGATTACGGAAAATCGTCGCCCCGAAAGAGCGAAACGGTTCACGAGGACCGGACACCGTTCGGCTGTCACGAAAACCGGGTGAGTCGAATCTTGTACCTGGTGCATTTTTGTCGTGTCACTGACGTTTTTTTTTCTTTTTTGCTTTTATTTATTTTTTTTTTATGCAACGAAATTACGACAAATAACGATTGCAATTTTTTGTTCGTTTTTGTTGATTTTTGATTTTTTTTTCCGTTTTGTTTTCCTTTACATATTTTTCCACTTTTGTTTCTTTACATTTTTAGACGTTTTTTTTTATGTTCAGAGGTACCGGTCAATTTATTTTCACTTTTGCTTGTTTTTTTCCACTTTTGTTTATTTTTACATTTTTTTTTAACCCTTTTGGACGGTTTTTTATGTTGAGAAAAATCAATTAATTTTTGTTCCACTTTTGGACATTTTTGATATTGGGAGGTACGAGTAACGAGCGATCGTCTCTTATCAGGTTTACTGCACCGTTTCATATATGGATATGTATATTATCAACTACAATCAGGTATCGACGATAGCCATCGTTCGTACGTCTCAAATTTATTCGAATATGTCATTATTGCACACGAGGACTTTTGTTTTTTTTTCTTTTTCGTATTCAATCTTTTTTTTCACGATAACGATGGTTGCAATACTGGATTTCAACGGGGATTCGATCTTTTTCGGTTTATCGAGTTTTTCTTCGGTCAGTGACGAACGTCTTTTCACGCACTTTCAACGGAGACTGTCGATCACGTTAAAAGAAACACTTTGGACTATGATGAAAATTAGTAAGTACACACCCGTGGAAATATTTCTACACGCGATAAACGAAATCGTGAACAAAAAATACGAATGAAACAAAACATGAATTATTTTTTTTATTCTTTATGTTTCACTGATATGAAAAATTGGAATAAATCCTGCAGCGGAAAGGGACAAAAAATATCTCATTTATTGAGGATTTGGAACAAAAATGCAATTTTTAATTTTTCTTTTTATTCGATAAATACCAAATTTAATTAAATAAAAATGTAATAAAAATTCAAATCTAATAAATATTCAATGCAAATTGAATATCTAATTAAATAAACCCAACATTTTATCGAATAATAAAATATATTTAAAAAAAATAAAAATTCTTATTTAATATAAATTGAATAAAAAATGGAATATCGAAGCTAATAAAATTTCAATTAAAATCGAATAAAAATATTTTCGTAAAACCTTGAAAAATAATTGTTTTATTTTAAACTAACAATTCTTACGATCACTGATAAACCTTCAAACACCGAATATCCAAAATACGAATATACACGATAAATAAGAAAAAAAAGTGACGCGATTTAAATTGAAACTTTTTAGAAATAAAAAAAAAAAGCGAGGGCCCCAATTTTCGTGGACATTGGTGACGATTCGTCCCGAAATGTCCCGTGTACATAACGTTTCGTCTACACGCGACACGCGCACTCTCGCTCACATCTACAAGCTTGAATGAGCGTTCTCTCCTCCTGGTAATAACAGAACGTTGTAATACGTGCTTCATTCATAATCTTCTGGCGCGGGTACGTACGAGTCCAATATGCGCGCGCGAAGGCTCTCGCGGTTACATGCTATTGTCAGTTTGCGAACTGAACACCACATCGACACTGTACACGGCATCATCCTTAATCGGACTAGCCAGTGGATCGCACGTATATGCTCGCCGAGACGCCTGCTCAAACGTCAATGAAACAAAAAATCAATAAATCCAATAATTTAAATAAAATAACATTATTTTTTATCGAATAAAATTTGTTTTCAAAATCGATAAAAATTGTCTTAAAAATCGAATGATATTGTTTAAAAAATCGAATTCCATTTTTTTCCAAATTTGGAAACAAGGCTGAATTTAAAAAATCAAAAGACTTCAAAAAATAACAATATTGATTTCACTTGGAGATCAAAAGTTCGACTTCATGTCCAATTAAAAACGATTTAAGAAATAAATCGTTCGTTTTATTGATTTTCAAAAAAATCGATTCTTCGAAAGAACGTTTATGAGCGTGCCGATTTTTGCGAGCTGACATTTTTTTATTTACGCTTATCTTTTTATTTTGAGGAAACCTGTGGATGGCGATATTGAAATTGTGTGATTTTTTAATATCTTTATTTTTCAAGAAAGTACACGGTCCTTGTCGCACGAGTTTTAATTGCAATATCAGTTAAAAAAAAAAAAGATAAAATACGTGAAACCGAGTGCGGTCCCTAGAGTGTGCACCGTGGAATGGAACACGATCGTATCCGAACATTTTTACGGATCGAACGTTTATCCGACGTGCTGTCAATATGCAAAACGACAAAGTTACAGTGAATCAAACGCGAAACGAGATCAGTGCGAAACTATCGATCTCTTATCGGACGTTTCTTCGAATTAATTCTTGCCACTTAATTCTTCAATTTTACGAATTCCTCTGATACGAAATCAACGAAATCGGAGATTTTTTTTTGATTACGAAACGCTTTGTTTATTTTTCGTTTTTTTTTGTTTTTTTATTTTTTTTTCTGGTTATTTCGATTTATGAATGAAAAATCGAAATTCCGAAAAGTGGGACGTTTGTTGAGAGCGATATGAAACCCCACGGACCGAGGAAAGTAAGCTGCAGCTGACTGATGGTCAGTGTAAGTATTTTGTTTCGTTATTTACGTGGATCTCGAATTTTTTGGAAATATAAACTTTTCAGAGTTTAACTCCTTAAAACATGATTTTTCAAAAACTCTGAAACGCGTTACTTTCAATTTTCAAACGAAAAGCTAAATACGAATTTTTATGGATTTACGTTAACAAATTCCGGATTTTCGTACAAGTGTACATTTTCAATTTTACCCCTTAAAGAAAAAATGTCCTTAAATCGCTTACGAACAAGGCTACGAATAAACTGTTATAATATTCGTGCAAATAATAATTTCGTTTGAAAATTCCTTGCTTCGATTTTATTCCAAAATGAATCGCTTTTTTTGAAAAAAAAAATCTTAGCTTCGATTTTGTTCCAATTCCAACCTGTATTAAAAAAAAAATCTTTGCCTCGATTTTATTACAATTTCAACCTGTTTTTTTTTTCAAACAAATATTCACCTCGATTTTATATTAATTCCAACCTGTTTTTTTTTTTCGAAAAAATCTTTGCTCAGCCTTTGTGCTAATTTGAATCAGTTTTCTGTCGAGACTATTAAAAACGACTATTCCGAAACCAATAAAAGTGCCAAAAAAATGTTCATACGTGAAGCTAATGCCTAGTAATTACAAGCAATCCTCATTGGATAAAAATACAGAAATGAGAAGTACGGGAATCGGTATTGAAGCGTAGCGGAGGCGCCGTTTGTTTGCGCGAGATTATGACATTTGTTCAAACTTTGGTGAGAGATCCAGAATAGACGATGTATTTACGGTCTCGTAACCCAGACGAATATACGTGTACGGTTGAAATCGCTTATAACGACATCGTTGGAAACGTCGTATCGGATATCATTTCCAAAATTTAAATAATATTGTATTTTTCATTGTATTATATTTGCACAGGTTTTGCATTATATTAATAATTTTTTTTTTAATTATATTGTATATTATATCTATATGTATCATTAATTATAAAAGTCAGATGATTTTTTTTAATAGTTACAACGTGATTTAAAAAATTATTCCACTTCTTTTGAAATAATTTAATTTAATTGATTAATTACTTTGATTTTTATTTTTTTAATGAATTTATTGTATAATTCAGTCTTTGTAATAAAATTATACAATTTTGGAATTTTTTTTACTGTTTTATCTGATACGTCGTTTTAAGGGGTTTTATTATAAACATTATCGACTGCATTTCCCTCTATCTCCACTTCCAGATTTAAATGAAATTGTGGCATTCGGAATAGTCGTGAGTGATAGGTACGACGATTTTTAACGCAAATGTAAACTTTGCTTAGCACGTGTGAATCATTACACTTGGAGTACGTGGATGTGCGTCAAGAGGCAGATTTTTATAAACACGAGAAAAAGACGTTTTGACAATTCCGTCGATGTAGCGTTGCAGATCGATTTTAACATGTTTCCAAGCGAAACTTTTCCTTCGGTTTGTCAAACAGTTCGAAATAATTCGTAACTACAGTTCCAGTTGTATTTTTTTTTTTTATAATAAAAAATTGATAAATAAAGTTAAAAATAATTAACAATCGTTGAAATGCATTTTTTACCCAAAAGAAATCGAACTGATGGCACTTTCTGGACGATCAGGTTGGTTTCTACTGGGCACCTTCGAAAAGGTCATCAATTCGTTTTCTTTTTATCAAAGTTCGATTTATTTTGGATACTTCCCCTTAAGCAGACGATGCATAGAAAAATTGATAAAATCTTAGGTAGACACGTTTTTCAAGTGCAATATCTCGTACATTTATTCAAAGGATCTCTCGAGTATTAGCTAGAAACGCAGATTGATAATTAATCGAACGATTATGCCAATTGGTCTTCGCGATCGAAGCAACGACTCCGCAGTATAGAGCTACAAAAAAATAGTGAGGGAATATGAACCCATTGCTGTCGCAATGGCAATCCAATTTGTACATCTTAAGGGGACGAAAACGAAAAAACAAGCTTTTTTTTATTGTTTCGTGAACTTTTAAAATCTACTTAATGTTGTTTTTGCTGGTTTTATTAATGATTCTCATTGCACAGACATTAAAGTAAATACAAGTTAATTTTTATTGTCAAAAAATTAACGATAATTGAAGTACAATAAATAAAAAATGCAAGCCTATCGAAAATTTCCCTTTTCCCACGGAATCGAAATTTCTGGTTTTGATATTGTTGTGATTGTTGAGAAAAGTGGTTTCGAGAAAACAAAAATTAACAAAATACCGTAAAGGTTCGTTTCATCCTACACCCTCCTACAAAAATTGCTACAACTTTGTCAATTTTGTAAATTACCAAATAATTTTCGTTATACACATTTCTCAAAGTAGATAATGCAAAAAAAATGGAAAAACATCGATTTTTCAAAGCCGTCACGGAGGGCTTTCCCCTTAACAAGGAAGTCCCATTTGGGTTCTAGAAATTGCTTGATTGGGCCTGGACCGAGAGATACGAAGAGTGCTCCTACGTTGCCGAAAAATTACGTGACTCGGTGACGAATAAAACCAGGAGAACGAGAACAAAAGTTTGCCTAATTAAGCTGGCTTCCTCTCCCCTCCGTTCTTCCCCTTCCTTCCCCTCTTCGTATCTTCCACAAATATTAAGAACTCACGATTTTTGTTACCAGAATTTAAATATAATTCCCATCTTGCGCAGTTGGCAAAGAAGAAAAATAAAAAAAAAAACACAACGAAGATAGCATTAGGTTTTTTGCTGGAGTTACATCAGTCGCGTCTGGAATCTCTCGCCTCGAGCACGTGATCGAATGATTCTTGTAAACGTGAAAAATGGCGTTTTGAAGTAATTTTTACGCGTGAAAAAAAAAACGAGTAGTGAAAATCAACGCCGATCGGACGGTTGATCGTTTCTTCTCATAAAAGAGAATGAAATTGATTTCCTGATGCGATTGCACGATCGAAGCTCGATCTGTCGATGTTGAAAAAAATCAGTTCTTTTTTTTACATTATTTGGCTAATTGGACAATTTAGTTGGCCATGGACAACATTCAAGTGGAGATTGAGTTGCGCATGAGCGCTCGTACCACGTCCCTCAAATCTCTGCGGTCAGTAATGCACTTTTTTCGTACTCGAATTTGTTTAAAACGTATTTTATTTGGATATTTGGTATATGATATGGAAGATATAGATATGATATTGATTAAGGTACGTTTGCTTGAGACGCAACCCTAGCGGCAGAAAAGCGAACCAAAGATTAAAGAATTTTTGTTGGTTATGTAATGAAAGAAGTACGAATTCTTTTTTGAGGGATTATTCGACATATATTTAAGTATAGAAATCTTTTTTTTTATTGTTACTCGTAAAGAAAATGGCGCCGGGAGAGCCAAAATATAAGATCTGAAATGAAAAATCGAAAAAGTTTGGAATTCATATACTGTTAAGTACGTAGGAATTTTTATTGAATCGAATTTAGTGAAAATTATGCTTTTCGGACAAACAAGGAATTACATTTTGTAAGAAAAAATAAATCAGTCAATTATTCATGAAATAAAAAGTTTATATTGAATAATAACAGAGCTTAACATTTTTATCCATAAAACTAAGTGATAACTATGTTTATGACATTAAAGCTTTGTTCAAGAAAAAAACACGAAATTCATCGCTCAATTCTCTTTGCAATTTCCAAAATACCCAGCGATTAGGCAATTTTGCTGAATCACATTTCTTCTTTATCGTAGAACAATTAAAAGTACAGGAATCTGAAGGTGACTCGAGAATACAACCGCATCGATCATAAAAACCGAAATAAATGGATTTCTCTGTCTTTCTCGATCGATTGGACCATGCCTGGTTTAAGAAATCGTGGCAATTTCGTAGGAAGCTTCCCGGGGGAAAATTGATTCAGGGCTTTGGTCGAGCTCATATAGAAATTCCCTAACTTTATTAGAGGCCTAATCGGGTAGTCTGACAGGGGCCCTCAATGGCCGGTCATGCTTCCCTACTGAGGACCATTTGAGGCGGAAGACCAAGGCCCTTCAAGGTTGCCTGAACGATGTTGCGTTCCGACGACCTTCTCTTGTGTCGAGGTCGCGACGGGACGAGATTCACTTTCGTCAAACTACTCGAACCCTGTATCTATATATATATATGTAGTGCACAGCCTTGGACAAAAGTATCAGGTACCCCACATTTTCCTACTTTTTTCCAGTTCAAGATCAAATTTGCGATAATCAATTAAGGCTATGATCAGGCCCGTTTAGAATTTCCGTAACTTCATTGGG
>JAPYZI010003198.1:0-18872 GCA_030523105.1 Ophioninae sp. A BG-2022a | reverse complement strand
AGAATTTCAAAGTTGGACCATCGATTTTTGCAAATTTTTCCATACATACCCCTTTGCCTCTTTTTTTGCGATTTTTCAGATGGACTTTCCGGGAAAACTGTTAGCGATATCGATACGAATCCAACGCCATTATTTAAGTTAGGCAAAAACCTTTTCCAAACTCACCCATTGAATCTACATAGCGTATGAGAAGCTCACCCTATGACCTTTTGAAATATCGTAATTTTCGAGATTCTGGAAAAGATGGCCGGGGAAAACGGAATTTTTTTTTTCCGTTTTTAACCTTTTAAAAGGATGTATTTGATCGGAAATTTTCCGCTGATTATGAATCCGCCCGAGTTTTTGCCGAAAGTGGAAAACTAGACTGGGAAAATGAGAAAAACCCATTCTAGACTACTTTTTAGACATTTTTGCCTGCTGCAGATTACGGTAGCTATCGTAGCGACGGAGATTACGAATTAGCGCAGTGAACAAGTGACAAGTGCCAAATAAAAAATCAAGCATATTGATTTTTCGGATGCAAGCGCAGTCGTTAAGAACGGAGAATGCGAGCCGCTGCGCCGCCAGTGAGAAAATCGTTTAACTGAATTTTCATGATGGTCGATAAGATTTTGAGCTCTGGTGGTACATTTGTGTGAAAAATTTCGAAAAATGCCAATCTCTCCGCTATTTCTTCATCAAAGTAGATGAAACAAAGCTCAAAATGTGTACATTTGACCGCTTGAGAGGCTTATGCTCGGGAAATTTCTAAAAGTGCAATACGATGGATCGTAGCTCGCAATTGCTCCCATGGTAACCACAATCTGCACTATTATTTTCAAAATTTTGGTAAATGCCGAGCATGTTCCTCTTAGAGCGAGCGTCCTGCATGGACACAATAAATTTCATGCAAAGCGGTTGAATAGTGTGGGAGAAATAAGATTTTGAAATTTCGATGTGGCTAGGAACGTGTTCGTCATTCCCTTAAGTATTTTCTTCTTCATTTTTCGTACAATTTGTTTTTCTTGTTTTTTTGATACAAAGTTGTATAACAAACATCATCATCATCATCACTCTCCTTGTCTCTTTCTCTTTTTCTCCCTTCCTCTCTCTCCGGCCTTTTGTCTATCTTTTTCTATAATCCCCGATCGCTCAATGAATCGTCGAAAGAGGCAGAAAAACTTTTTCAATTCATTATCGAATCGGTCCGCTCGGCCGTTTCCTTCTGGAAGAAATGAGGAAACGTTGGTGTCTCCATCGGTTCCAAACTCGTTGAGGATAGAGAGGTAGCGATGCCCTGCCACCAGGAGTTATTTCTCGGAGCTCGAGAATGAACTGACGAAACGAGAAGAAAATGAAAAAGGATGTAACGGAGTAAAAGTACGTGGTAGTATTATCATCAAACATCAGCGATTTACTCAGTCTACAGAACGGTCGGTCCAGAACGTTATTTGGTTCCGATCGTTGCGTAATGGAAAATCACCGTGAGATTCAGATCGAGAGAGGAGTTCGAAAAAAGTGGGCCGCTTCTCAATCAATACCGTTCGATCTATTGTTCCGTGATGCTTTTACGGTTAAAATTACATCGGTGGGTTGTTAATGATAGTTGGTCAGCGCTTTGGAGGATTTATCGACTGCGACGTCGTATCAGCCGCCAGTATCGGCCGCGAGATAATTGCCCCGATATAACTTAGTTTGTAATGGATATTTTCTCGGCACGGACGTGTGGGTCCCCGAGTACGTATGTATACAGTGCATTGTACATATATATATATATAAATATATGTATAGGGTGACGGAAAATTCGATACATTCCTTGTAAAGGGTAAAAGTAGAGCTCATTTGCCGCAACTAAGGTCGTATAATATAATGTACGAAAACCAATAGTTTCTAAATAATAACAAATATGATTTTTGTTGTCAAAATTATCGGGTTTGAATAAAAAACGAAATATTCATTTGCAATAAATATAAAGTATTTTAATACTTCTTACAGTATTTTCTAACGATCTGTTGAAAACGTATTTGGGATTTAAAATAAATTACGAACACTTCCAATTTTTACGTTAAGTATGTAACGTGTAAAATCACGAGTCACGTGGAACAAAAATAGTTTCATCTACAGAAACAATGATTATTGAAAAATTTGTACAGAACCGTGTAAAAATTAATTGAATAACTTCCGTATCGTGTCAGCTCTCCAAAAATGAACGTGCAAAAAATTTACGATTATTAAGTAATGAAGCAATATTGAAATTAAGAGAACATTTATAGGAAGAAATTTCAGCTCCCATTACTTGGCGCGGTTTTATTTGACAGTTCCCGAGGACGGTTCTTCAATTCGATTTAATAAATTTAATTTAATTTAAATAAAAGCGTGGTATTAAATATTCAATTACTCGGTTACCAAAGTATTGGTTTTTACATACTATGTTACATGACCTTATTGCAAATAACCATGACTGCAAATGAGCTCTACTTTTACCCCTCATAAGGAATGTATCGAATTTCCAGTCTCCCCGTGTATACGTATATATGCATATTTATCGACCATAGAATATAACGAGGCAGTCCGAAAAATGTCGAGGGAGTGAATCACGAGACTGATGAGACCGCGCATTGCCGTCAGCGTGAACTCCATCCAAGATCCAATGCAGAATCAAGATCGTTACCAAACAGACTCCTTTCCCATTCTCCCGCTTCCTAATATTGTCCACTTACTCATAGATCTGCGACGATTCTGTAACATATTATTTTGCATGATCGGGCGAATAAGAAAAAAAAAAAAAAACATTACGTTCCAACTTTGCAAGCTTTAGCCCTACGAAGTATGTTCGTCGATCTTGGTGCTGAGGCTTAGTTAATGAGTCATGAAGATGAGTATTTCAATGGCTTTTTTAAATTGATCTCCAATTACTAAAAAAAATATTTTTATGCATTAACCGAATCGTCAAAGTTCCAATCTTTTGAAATACACTCACTGAAAAAAATATTTTCTCTAGAGAAAAGCAAACTTTTAATTGTACGTAGCTTTTTATTTTACAAAAATTCACATATCCTTTCCCTATCGATGGAATAAAAAATTGATTGTAAACTTTGAAAGCACACATTCGAAACCGTCAGAAAAAAATTTGGCGATATAATATTCGAATATTATCGACGAAACTGCAAGTGGTAAAAACGAGGAATTTTTAATTTTTCATTATTTAAGGATTAAGCGGGAGCTGGCGCTCATCTGCGCCGTTAGAAGGGATCCTGAGAGTATTTTCGTGCACTTTTCAACGCTTTCAATGACTAATTCTACTTATGTCAAAAATGGAACGTTTTGTTCGTGTTTCTAAGAACCCAATGGAGATCAAGAGGGCTGATCTTTCTTTGGTCATGCCTTTGCCTTTTGGTTGGAGAAAATATAAAATTAAAATATAATATGAACATATAGATGCACGTATGAGTAAGTTTGCAGGTACGTGTGTGCGTAGATATGGATTTACGTTGATATATTCCGAACGTGTGGACCATATGAGATCGGAGAGGTGTAGGCAGGCGCCCGGTCTGGCAACGCGGTACAACAACTATGCAAGAGAGAAGTGGGTGAACGAGATAAATTGGCGATTCGAATCGATGCCCTTGGCAAAATGGACGAAACCGTAGACCCGTGTGTGATGCGTGTATGCGAGCACTCTCGCGTCTCTGTATGCGAGTGTACACCCGTGGGTGGATGCAGTACATAGAGAAACAGTATTTCGTATGAAGTATGTCAGCCGTGCACGGGACGATAACGAAGCCAGTAAAATATCGAGAGGGCGAATAAATGATCCGCGTATGTATTCGAGTTTGACATTCCAACGTAAAATGATGTATGCATGGGTGTGCGTACACAAGCTTCGGGATGCGTGTACGTATGTGTAAAAGGGTATGTGTAGTTGAGAAGTGAGAAAATAGAGTAATCGACCCTTAGGCACGAACCATACGATTTTATCATTTCTGCCATGCTCTCTACCTAAAGATACTTTTTTCCGCTGATTACCTCGGGCGAGCTAATTTCAACGACGATGTTTTTGCATCGTTTCAACGCACTTTTTTTTTTAATTTTATACATTTTTGGCGAACATTGCAGCTAGAAAAATGTTGCACACATTTTTGAAAATTTGTATTCAGCGATATACAACAATCCAGCAATATATAATTTTTTGTATTAATAGAAATTGGATATTGAAATTAAAAGCAGGAAGAAATGCATTGAAAATTAAACAATAGTCGGACGATATCGAATTTCACTTCAGACCGTTTCGATTCTTTGTGTTTATTCATAAATCAATTTTTTTTTTGGTAGATTTAAGCCTAGAAAATCAAGCGAGCATCATTTAGAATTCCGACGACGAATTTTACAATTAATTTTAAATAATAAACGTCATTGCGCTCCAAGGATGCAAACTTCAATTCCCATTAATTCATCCTACTTTTGCACTCCCAAGTTTTCGTTCTCGATTATCGTTGAACTCAAAACTGAACTACTCAAAAAAATCCCTTCCCTTCTTTCCGATCAGCAGGCGCCATGACGGATCGTCGTTTCGTAGAAGTTCGAAAGGAAAGAAGGTGACGCGAGGCGACTACGAGACATTGTGGGTAAAGAGAGTCGAGGCTCAGAAGATCACGTGGTAAGTAACTCAATACCGCGACTATCCTCCTCCTTCGCTGTGTCGGGGTTCGCTCGAATCTTCAGCCGCGTCCTAAAAGGAAAAAAAAGAAAGATCGTCCCCTTCACTTTTCTCCGTTGTGCTGATCCTGTAAAGATCCCGTTTCAGCGTCGAAACTCCAGCGGTAAAGAAGGACGCGTGCAACAAGCGTTGGTAAGCTTAAGGGCGTAAGTGCAGCATCGAATGCCTCAGTTGAGAAAAATCAAAGCCTTTCGCTGGCTAATGGAAATGTCATGGTCATGGAAACACGTATCAACGCGGTTATGGCTCAACTGCGATAAATCCCAAATATTTTCGACTACACATTGTTTCAAATTGCTCGAGTGCTTTCCAAGCCAGTCTCGCTACATTCGCTACATTTTACTTCCGAAATATTCGCTAAATCCTCCCATGGATTAATTCCGATTTTCCGGTCGAACCCAAAGTGGACAATGTTAGAAACGGATTTCAGGGTGAAAAGTGCACGATTGACGCTGCGGTTTTCCAAAATGCTATTCGAACACGATTGAAATACCAAAATCAGCCGGATACTCCACTCGATGGGATTTTAATCGAAAAGCAAGATACGCCAGCGAAACGTTTCGAGGATGTTGAAGTACGAATCCGGATGCTCGATTTATTAGTCTACCGTCAAAATCAAAAGCGTGGGATTCTATTCTCAGCAGCAGGGTATTCATTCTGCGTCGCCCTTACCCAATTTACACCCTGATATGGCACCACCGCAAAATTCAATAATTATGAGAATTTGGAGTTTACTCTATTAATAAGTAGGTAGAGATATTCTTAGGAGTTGGATACATTTTTCACGGAAATGCGTCTATGTACACTTTTTATGTATTACTAGCACAATTATAGGTTCCTAATTTGATCTCGGATATCCTCGGCCTGAATGATCGATGAAACGTCAAAGATCTAGAACAGCCCGGGGCGTCCAAAAACGCGTTGAAGATGGCGCACTAACAGAGGCGGCGATCCAGTTATATGAAAACGGAGATAAAACGGCGAGAACGGGAGAAAGATGGAGGAAAAGAGTGGAGAAAGGACAGCACGAGGAGGAAGAGCGAGTCTTTGAACGGTGTTACGTCGAGACAAAGCCATCGTCTTGGCATTGTCCGGACCAAACCAAGCAAATCAACCACCAACGATCCTCTACCTCCTTTCGGGTTCTCCGGTTCTTCCTGTTTCTCTCGCCCTTCCAACTATCCGTATACGTATACAGCTCTGCGTCCTACGGTCTGACTCCCTTCTTGGCTTTCTCCTTGGTTCGACGACAGCCGCACAAGACCAGCCTCCTTCGGGTAGAGATCCTAGCTGATGCCCTATCTAGTGAATTCTAGTTCTCTTCGTACTCGCGAACGAATAACCGCGGTATAACGTCGAGCTGGGAGAGTATATTGCACCGGATAGAAGGGGTGCGCGATCTCTCAAGCGTGCACTGAACCACGATCGATCACCCGATTTTCCACTTCCACTCACCGAGTACCCGATCTTCTGGTTCTCCGTCTCTCGCTCTTTGCCAACCTCCATAGACCTTGCTCTCTCCCTCTCTCTTTCTCTCTCTCTCTCTCTCTCTCTCTCTCTCTCGCGCGCGCGCTTTCTCTCTAATCAATGCTTTTAAATCTCCTGCATCATTAACCGTTAGCATCCATTCCCTCGTCATCTCATATTTAATCTCTATAAATCGCAATTGCAATGTCGATCCATCCGGGGTACATCGCTCACCCTGATTCTTGACTGACTCTTGACTGTTGACTCAGGTACGAAAATGTGATCGAAAATTCAATGGTCTATGCGTTTGCTCGCAGTATAGAACAAATATGAACCAAATGTGCGATGTTTGTCGACACTAATATTGATAATTGATGTGTGTACCATCAACGTTCGATCCAGCACGCCCAACCGTTAAATGCACATTCCTGGGAGAGACTGCCATATGCGTTCGTGTACGATTCGTTGGAAAATCTCGATACTAGCCTCGTAAACGATTATTCTTGTTGTAACAATCATGAAATGTTGGATAACCAAACCTGCATGGATTTTTTGATAACTTAACTGTTCTTTGTTCGTTTCAATGACACGACTCGGCGCGTTGCGTGCCAAGGACGTTATTGTTTGACCCCAAAATTATGACCCCGAGCTCTGTGTAACCGAGCACGGTGAACGGAGGACCGTTCAATGTACTTGGCTCGTCGGTGTACTCAATCACCGTGACGCGTGATAACAGCCTGGGCAATCGATTTTTGCAATTAACCGTAACACGGTGAGAACGGTGTTAGCGATTATATTGAAGCTCCCGTGGGTTTCAAGTTCGCGTCGTTGGAACCCTTTTTTTTCACTTATCGTTTTTTTATCATTATCCAAAATCATACGTGCCCCTATTATTGTAATTATTGCCACGAAGAATAAAACGACTGGTCGCTTAATTTTTATAACTCAAAACTAGCACAGAAAATATGTAAAATAATTAAATATATTGTTTTCTTTGCACCTCTTTTGCACCTTCAATCGCAAATTTTTTTCGTGACTTTCGTGAAGTCTTAATTGAGGTTTTTTTTTTGAATTTCCATTAAAGACCTTTACACAAAATTAGAAAATATTGTGAATAGCAATAAGGAAAATGAAAATCAAATAAATGAAAAGAAGAACGTGCAACGTTACACACTTCGACGGTATCGCGAGCGGCACAAAAAAGTCGATAATTCGTTCTACGCACGAAAACGAAAAATAACAAAAGAAAGGCAAATCAAAGAGAAATTTCCTGCAAAGTTGAAGTCTATTGGAGATTCCATAGGATGGCAAATCTCGCTCGGAATGCGATCTATCGTGATTGTATCGGAAGTACAGAACGATAGGTACAGACTGCCGTAAAATACTTTCGATTCAACTGTAATTGCCTCGTTTTAGATCGAAATCGTACAGACGAGGCGTTGCCCGAATGATGCATACGTAATTCCCACGCATACAGCGTCGGCCCGCAGAGTGGAGTTGCAGGCTCGTGCTCGGTAATAGGGGCTGCAAAAGAGTCGAAGAACAGCCGGATTGAAGAAAGGCAGAGAAAAAGAACGAGGCGTATGAGTGAGGCGAAAAAACGATTGAGAGCGTGAAGGACATTGAATAAAATTGGGTGAACGGATGATCGAGTTCTGGGCTTCGTTCTCTAGAATCTTATGGATTTCGCGTTTGCCTACTTGTCCCATCTCGTAAGTAGATATTTCGTGGTGAATGTGTGTCCGGGATGCATGGAGAACCCTCGGAGCAAAGGAAACGGAGAACAGAGCAGCACGTAAGCAAAAGCTAATTGCTTTAACTCCTGTCCGACTCTGAGAAGAGCATGAGGATTCTCTATGCAAAGCGGTACCTGGAACTAGCTCTTATTAAATCAGAAAACCCTCGGAATCCTAGATCCGCAAGTTCAATTATGCTACAAGGGTCACGCGATGCGTATCGGTGCAGTCTTCGTTGCATATGCCTTCATCATGAATGTAATATCAAATGAAACGTTAGTACTCGTAACTGCACTCCCTCATAAAGTACTCAAAAAGTAAATTGTAACTATAAGCAGTCGCCCCTTAATGAGAGTAACGTTGCTTTTTTTCACAAGAGAAAACTCGAGTATTTTAACAGAACAGTATTCATTGGCAAACGTGTCAATGAACGATAGGAATATCCATTTTCGATTACCTTTTGCCATTTTTCAGACAACTTCCTGATTCCTTTTTCATAGGCAACTTTAATTTTTTTGTGTTTACGTCCTTGCGAAACAAACGGTACAAAGTACGACGAAAATTTTATTTTTCGCGCTACAGTTCAAAAATTTTTTTGTGTAAGCATCGAGCAAACTCAGTGGGTTCAAATATACTTGAATTAAAGTTGAATGTTAACTACTTCGAACGATGCCAAATTTATATCATTTGATTCATGAGAAGTTCATTAAAAAATACATCGAAAATACTCTACAAAAATGGATTTCCGATCGATCCATTGTTTCGATAGCGCGACACTTGGTTGTTTGGAAATATTTCTACGTTCTAGTGGACATGAAATATCAATCCATTTTGTTCCCTCGTTAATTGACGCAGTAATTATTTCGTCGTGGAATTAAAGTATAAAGAGGACGAGAAGATGAATTAATGCTGAATTAGGCATACAACAGCTGTGGGAATCCGAGGAAATAATATAACGCTTTCAAAGCACAACATTTAACCAAAATGATTCTCTTTGAACCACTCGATCCCGGATACTCCGTATATACATGAATATGATGTATAAGCTAAACACGTGGGTTTCGACTGAGGCAGACAGCGACGTGCGAACGACTAAACTTTTCGCATTAACAGGTTCAAAGTGGCAAAGCAATGAAAACCTTCGAGGTGTGTCTACCTCGATACTGAATCCCGCGTATGGGATACGCTCTGGGATAACGGCGAAATGTCACGTAAAGGATGTACGTGATTCCTACAAATTTTCCAATTCTCGAATCCTCGAGCTCCCCATTAGGCGAACGTGTTGCGGAATTTGCCATCCGGCCAAAGTTGGATAACATTGTTCGTCGACGTTCGCGAATTGGCTTGAACTTGAACGTCATCAAGATAATTGTGGCAAATAGAAGTGAGATTTAATTTAGAATAAAGATGAGCATTTTTGATCTCCAACTGAACAATTTAATAACGACTGGTATTGATTATCAGACTGGACATAGTTTGAAGGACGCGATGAATGAGTGTTCAATTTTCAACCTGATCGAGTCATTGTATGGTGTAAAAGTTCGCATCGTTGGAACACTCCGAAATTGCTTTTTTACATTCCTCCTTCCCCCTTTTTAATAAAGAAAAGAAACTCTTTGTTGCAGTTTATTTAATTATTTAAGACAATCTACTATTTTGATTTCGAATAAAAATCGATATAGTTTTATATCATTTATTATTATTATTATTTTCTAAATCTTTAAATGAATTGTTTACATTTAATTTTATTAAAAATTCAATACCTAATTGCAATTTTCTAATTTTTTTATTACATGAACAACTATTATTATTAATATATTATATTATTATGTTTATTATTAAAAATCTACAGTTTTTATACGTTTGATGTCAACTTGATGACTTAGTATTATTGCACGTTAATGAAGAAATATTAACTGCTAATCCAAAGCTGCTGCTCGACGCATTTAGATCGCTATCCATTCGCTATCTTTAAGCTGCTCATAAAAGTAATGAAATTAAAGGGGTAGGTCGCTTAGCGAAACGGATTGAAAAAATCCCCTTTCAAAGCCATCAGAATTTATACTAGAGTCCAAGTTCATAATAAAAGCTTGTTTTTTTCCCATTGCAGATCGTTTGACAGTTTATTCGACTGATTTCCTTTCTTGCGTTTAACTCCTGCTCGAATATTTTTGGGATTTTCGAAATGGTACGTGTGCTACAGAGGATGCATTATTCGCCAACGTCATTTATATTTATCACGATCCTCTTAGCGCGAAAAAAATTCACCAACCAAAGGAGAGAGAGAAATCATTGGAACTATTATATCGGCCCGCATTCACTAATTTTACGAAACGCAATATATCTACATTCTGGATTGACAATCACAATCGCATATAGTCGTCGTCACATAAAATACTCGTCTACAAAGGGAATACAGCGTTACAGAGATTAATCCGATGAGGGCTATACTATACATCAATTTATCGAGGATGTAAAATAAAAATTGGAACCTGGTACCATAAAAAACAACTTTTTAGTAGACCCAACGGAGTAAGAAAAACATTATGTATGTATTAGCTCAAAAATATGGCGAAAATAAAAGAACGATTATACATAAACACTCATATAGGTTTTAGTAAAAATGTATTTATATTAACACAAAAAATCATATTTATGAAAACTGTATGTTTTTACAAAATATTTATCCACATTCCAATCCTAGGTTTCCAAATGAGGATTTTAAAAAATAATTGAGAATTTTTCTTAAAGAAAATTTGTGAAAATAAATTCAAGCGATTGAAAAATAATAATAATAAGGGATCGTTGCATCATAAAGTAACAAGCTTCGATGTCATCGGATTCCACGTGGCCATTTGGGAGATCGCAATATTAGTGTCATACCTCGATGAACAAGAATTTCCACTGACGAATTGGATTGAAAAATGAGCTTTTAATTGGCTCCTAATAAATAGGTTGAAAGCTACACATATGTTAAACACCAAACTGATACGCGTATACGGTTGATAAATTCCATTAAAAAAAATGAGCTTTTAATTGGCTGCTATTCATGCATCTCCGCATGCAACATATTCTCGTGACATCGTTGAGAGAGAAAAACATTATGCAATGAAGCGATCGGTACGGCTGTAGGTACGGTACGTTTAGACCTATGTGTTTACATCATTGTTTGGATTATAGTCACGTTTACGGTAACGAGGCCAGGGCAATGCACCCAAAGGTAGTTCATTATTCGGAATAGCGATTTTAAGTACCGCACAATCTGATATGAAGCAACTCGTACATAGACGTACACAGGTACGTTCAAGTACTACACGGAGCGTATACACGAGTCGTCAACGAAACAGAGTTACCGAGGTCGGATCGACGACCGACCGCAACCGCAACTCCGTACGACACTTTTCCCCTACTTTCCCTTCCACCTGTGCATACTCAAGTTCCATTGCTGTTTGGATACAAAAGGGCGTAAATTCCATAATTGAACCGGCAACGTAGACCGTTTTTGCGTCCCCTAGGGTTGACCAAGTTACGAGACCAATGTGCATGACCGCGTATGTGTGAGATTTGTATTAGGCACTCGATAAGTCCGGAGACTGCGAGAGCTCGATTTACGGATCGCAATATTGCCGGCTTGTCAAAACCAACGAGAACAATGCGTCTGAGAGTCCGGATGCGAGGACGTTTTTTGCCTCGCTTGCCGGTTAGACTGGAAGAACGGCGCAATCGGAGAGCCGTGACAACTTTAGGAGCTTTGCCGATACCGAAACGATCGGTTATGGCTTGGCCTACATTGATACCGCGCCTCGGAGAATACGCCGGAATCTCCAATGTTGCAGTGTCGCCTCACACCTTGGATACCGATTTAACTGTACACACGTGTCGACGACTCTTCGTTGGTTATTCGCTGCTCGATCGTTTCGCTATTAAACGGCGTAACGTTCAATGCTGAAAGAAGAGAGGCGAGACGTCATGGAAATATTCAATTCCACTTAAATATAGAAATTCCGAACGGAAATAAACTTTACTGCGATCAATGATTAATCATTTAATTAATTATTCATCTTTATTAACCAAACGATTAATCAATAATTAATCAACTTTAATCAATCGATTATTAATTCGATGCCAATTAATCGTTGGCGTTGAAACTCGATTCAATTACACTAAAGTGTCGATTAATTGACAGTGAAATGTCATTGAAGATTTATCCAAAGTTATGGAATATGAATATATAAGAGAAGAAATTTCACGGCGACGCAGCGATGCAAAGTTCGAACCCGAAAAAAATGAAAGAAGTTACAAATCCGTGATCCAACGATGCTGATCTCAACACCGTAGGTGTCTATACACCCCATCTGTGCTCCAATTAAAGGGATGTTTCGGTCCAAATTAGCGTTACGTTTTCCCCACCACCGAAAATAATAGTTTAAATTATTTTTCTTCATAACTATTTTCAACGATTAGTGCTCTCTAAATTTATTTTCCTATCAAGGTTTTTGGAACGTTTTTTACCTCTATACATGAAACGCGCAACTGGTTACGGATTAATCGACGAACTCGCGATAAAGTTTGGTTTCCGCTAAAATAAAATGTCTCCCGATGCATAGAACCGTTCGAGGAGTACAAATGGGCGATGAAGATGCGTGATTGCGCGAGCAGGTGCACGTTCGAAGGCACAGAAATTCGACCTACATTCGACGATTGCGCATTGTACGTATATGTGCGGATCGGCGTGAATGCCGGGATCGACCAAACCCTGGAATTCACAATTCGCAAGCCTCGATAATTGCTCCTTCCAATTTTTCATTCGAAGCGATACGCAATACGCAACGTTCACTTTTTGTTGGTTCGGATCCTCGAAAATCGCAATAACGGTGAGTGGTCGGAAGTGCATCACACCGAGCTCGCCCGATCACTTTGGCCTACTACTCCCAGTTTTTAACAAGCTTTTCCGTTAGGATCATTCCCAGTGAAACGGACCGCAAGCTTCCCTGCATTTGTCGAGTATAACGGAAAAAACAGCGCTGAGATTTTTTGTTCTCTTTCGCCCGGATTTACGAATCTGGATTGCCTGGTTCGTCAGGTTCGCGGTTAACCCCGGAAACTCTTTTTTTTCTCGTCGATCGGTAGATTCTATCGTTATTTCCTGCGAGGTTTGGAATTCCCATTGCGATAACTGTATGGATATCCATTTTCCCGCGGATCAATTTGTTCTATCCGACGTGAAAAATAAATCGAATCATCCAAAGGGGTTGAACTCGAGGCGTTGCAAGATGGATATTGAAGAATCACTAGAATTCTTAAAACTTTGAGAAATGGTAGCTCTTGATACGAAAAGAGCTATGAAAAACAAACTGGATTACGTAACATTCGTTTCACCGATCCAAACTTTGATACAATTAACCCGCAATAATCAATCAGCTCGAGGATTGCGCGTATCGTTGATTATTGAAGTTTCGTATTAACGAACGTGTTTCTCATTGGAAGTAAATGTGCAACTGTCGCGTTACCAGCAAAACGATTACAACGGAGCCGTTAATCAAGCCGACTAATCAAACAATCGACGATCACACCTGACAAAATTCCTTCGCACGAGCCGATGATATACCAGTTCGAATAACGTTTCTCCATTGGGGAGGTTTATTGCTCGGGGACACTTGGGCAAAATAGAGTACTGCACAAATCCGAGAGAAGAGGTATGAAAGAGGTGTGGTCCAGGTGGAAGATGCGGAGGGTGGTTGACTGCAGCGTCGGTTTCACCGCGAGTTAAAACTCCTAGTAGGAAGAGGAAAAGGAAGTGGGAAGAGGTAAAAGTGCGAAAACAAGTAGAATGAGAAATAGTGGGATGTACGTGAACAGACTTTTATCGTTATGCCTTGTCGAATACGCATTCTCCGAGTGCCTTCTCCGTTTTAACTTCGAGCTCATCCGCACGCAGCCTCCTCGCGCATCGGGGCGAACTGCTTCCTATTTTTTTTTTTTTTTTGCATCTCTTTACCCCGCAGACTTTTCTAAGCTTTTAGACTATCCGGAAGCCATTGCCAATGTATATTTCCCCTCTTGCTCGTTCGTTTCTCCTTTTTTGCGACGCAGCTACATCGAGAACTAACACACAAAGGGAGGGAGAGGGGGGAGACAGCAGACGAAGAGAAAGAGAGCGAGGGGGAGGGGAGTACGAGCCAGCACAATTACCACAGAACGTGGGTGGCAAGAGTAGATAGTGAGATACACAGACGAAGAGACGATGCCATACCAGACGCGAATGTTGCAGGATTTCTGTTCGTATGGTCCTCACGCTGCATTACACGTCGAGATTATAGGACCGAGAGTGACTCCGCTGTACATATCCCAGTAACACACTCATAAAGATATATACGTGAACCGACTCTATCATAAATGCCTGGAAGGGAAAAGATCGTATGTTCAGCGCTGCAACGCGTTGAGCGGGATCCTCTTCGAGCCTGTTTGCTTCCAAGCGATCGATAGAGGACTGTGCCAGCCTTACAACTCGTTCGTCGTCCATCACACGGTTAATGCACGTTAATGTGCTTCCGTGCTCGATGCCTCTCGCGCCGTATCATCCTCGTTCCATCCCTCCCCCCACCCCCCCTGTTCAGCCTTTACCCCCTCCCACCTTGCGCAATCCCCCACTCCCGATCATTCGTTTGTTTCATTGTCATTTATCATCGGGTTTCTTTCACGGACACTTTCGCGACGCTTCTCCGCGATAGCAGTCACTCTCGAGAAATCGTCATCAATTTCTATCTGGGATAATCGGCGAATTAAAGATACTCCGCTCCTCACTCGAAAATACAGGTACACCACCTGCGACTCGACTAAGCGGACCTTCGAAATCATTACCGCGGATGAATCGTGGTTTTAATGACCATTAGGACTGTGCAGTCGACGAAGATACCGCTGGGATTAAGAAAAATGAATAAAAATAATTGGCATCTCGAACAACAGCTATTAGAAATCTTTTCTTTCCGAGAATTTGATTTTCACTCGACTCTACGAGCACCTGGGTTATACGGGCTCTCCAATGTTGCAACGGTAACTCGTTCGTTTTTGTTTTGTACGTGCAAGCGTACCACTTCGATTTAACGTTGACCGCTGAACCGAAACGAGCCTTAGGATGCATCCAATGGGATATTAAACCCCCATAGATCATAGAGGAAAGATAAGTCTGTTCTTGATTCGACATTGCGGATTTACTTTTTTTTATATAAACTAGATTTATCGGTAGGTATTCTCGAACGGCGAATCTCTCGATACTGGAATCAGACTTTTTTCTTCCCACAGTTCCGATCTCTTTAATTATTGGATATCATCATTTTAATAGGCCTGTAATTACGAGGTTTCATTATTAGATCTAACGATTATTATAAATTCATCTAATCTTTAAGAGAGACGTTTTCCTGAATATTTTCATTGAAAGTTCGCGAGGAACTTGTCTAAATCCTTCTACCTCTCGCACTTACGATATATCTTTTAATAATTGACTTTCTCAATATTGGATGACGCAGCTCGGCAATGTCGAGCGTTCGAGCCTCTCGTGATTAAAGCCTCATTATTAAAGGATTCACGCACACATTTCCGTGGTTCGAAGAACGAACCTCCCTCCTAGTTCTCTCTTTACTTCTTCTCTGACTTTCCCTCTTTCTCTTCTTTTGGATACGTATATGGAATGACTTCGAGGCAAGTTTAAGAGGTGTGCCTTTCCTTCCCTACTCGAGGATTATTCAGAGTCGAAGGTATTACGAAACGATGAGAGAGTATCGACAAGCAGGCTCTCGTAAGTTTCGTCGGAACAGACACTCGATAGAAGAGGGAGTTTTCCTCCTCTCCTTCCGCCATCTTTTCTTCGTTCGTCCACGGTAAGCCGCGGGGTCGCGACCGAGAGAAACTTCCAGGCACTCGGAAGAACTCGAGACTTCGAACTACGTATATTCACGGTGTATTCGCTCCTCGTAATAACAAGGATGCGGCGGAGCCGAAATCTTCTTCAGCCCACTTTTTTTTTTCTTTTCTTCTTCATCGCGAACGAAGAGAAATCACTTAAAATTCAAGCCCTTGCAATCGTTGTCGCTGAGAAGTATCATTTTACTTTTGAATTCCACTTTGGATTATTTGCAATTGATTAATCATATTTTTTATGTCCAGGATTAAGAATCAAACGCGTCGGACACCGAGAAAATCTTTCTATTAGTTATTATTTCTATGTCGATGTTCGGATCGTACGATTGCAACAAATATGGTTGTTTTTTGGACCCCCTAAATATTTTTCCGAAAGAATTGCATCATCTTACAGACATATTTTCTAGGATCTGTGTTTGGAATTATAGAAAATAAATCTGCGTAATATAACTTCCGATTATAATAAAAAAGGGACATTGAAGAAAATTTGCGTTCCATTTCCATGGTGAAAGCTTCAAAACCATTAATTATTATGTACCGATATTCATAATCGAACCTGCACTCCCAAGGGCCAACTAACAGTCCAGGAATGGGCGGGGAGCGATATGAATCATAGCAATAAACAAATATACTTATTAAAATATTTTCAAAAGTGTTGAAAAACAAATAAATACTTTTAAATGTTTTAAAGCTTTAAAGTTTTGTTCGTTTAAAATTTTTATATTCTTAATACATTTACAAATTTCAAAATTCTATTAAAGCAATAAATTCAAAAGATGAATTTATTACTCTAAGAATTTATAATAACAAAAATTGAATGAAAATGAATGAAAACGTAGACTTTTTCGAGTTTGTTGCTATTTTTCCACTGCGTTAGGAACGAATTCCTCTAAATTATGAGAAATTAACTTTCAGCTGACAGATATCATTTCTAGGCCATGGAAGCAACTTTCCACCGTAGTTCATAAACCAAGTATTTTACTTTCCTCAAGCTGCTGAAGGATCGTTTCACAATCCGCATTGGGTACGATGGAGCAATCAGAAAATATAAAGCTAAACCCTTTTCATAAAAGCGGACATCCGTCTCATTCGGGACATCAGCAATGATCTTCAAATATTTCGACAAACTTCCAAAAACGAATTTCCCAATTAATCAATAATTTAGCCGAACGTGAATCGATTTTCTTTACTTTTCATCGCAGATTACCGATCAGCTGACGAGAAACGCCGCGTATCTTTGACGGTCATCGAGCTCGTTGTTCGCCTCTTCTCGATCTCTTCGGTTCTCTTTCCGTCGTTGACTCTCGGCAAATTACGGTCTTATTTTATCCGCACACCACACCTACGGTCACTGAAAGCACTCCGGGCTGTCCCTGCTTCCGGTATACTCGTTTCCTCTCTCGTTTATCGCTCGCCCTCTTTCTCGACATTCGTTTCGCTTTTTCTCTCCTGCCTTCCAGCTCTCCAATCTCCCTCTCCCTCTCTCTCTCTCTCTCTCTCTCTCTCTCTTCACCTCTCTTTTCCTCTCCCTTTTCTCATTCGTTCGATACACGTACGTATCCATTGACACACTTGGTATTGGCACAGCTCTGAACGCAACTGACTCGTAGACTCTGTAAATGCAACATGAAGTAGTAGCTTTGAGCCTACGGTGTAACTAACGGGTGTGCATATACATCTATATATACATATATATGTATATAAGAGTTTTGCATCGTTCATTACTAGCGCTCATCGGCATTTCTGTGCAGCCAAGTGCTCGAGGCAAACTATTAGTCAAGCAGCCGTAATTGCAGCTGCTCCCGTTGAGAATTCACGATATCGCCAAATTACACCTATACACACGTTCAACCATTCACGAAATTGGAGGATGCAAAAAAAAAGCTTGAAAATAACGGATGTTCGATAAATGCACTCTTTCACTCACGATTAAATATGATTATCCTAGACGCAATCGTCGACGGGCTTTCACGCGAGATCGAAAAAGACGAGCTGGACTCCCGCCTACTATTTTTATTTCTCTAATCGACTCTATCGCCATCCGGAATTCGTGAAAACTCGAGTGGAATAAAGGAAAGAAAGTACGGATGCGTGGTGAGATTTTCTAGTGTCGACCTTGCTCGAACATTAATGATACGATTGGAACAGTGGTCAAGTTTAGGTCGTTGAGATATTGCAAGACGCTTCCGTTATTGATCCAAACGAATTAGACAGTTTTTTTTGTGTTTTTTGTGGGCTTACGATTATTCACTTTTTCCTCATAGATTCGAAATTAATTGTTGAGCTCTTTGACAGTTTGGAAATAAATTGTTTACTTTTCACAAAGAAGAAATATATATCGAAAAAGTGGAATTATTTTGCATATTCAAATATCTGTCGATTTAAGGGAATGACGAACACGTTCATAGCCACGGCGAAATTTTTAAATCCAATTTCTCACGTATTGTTCATCCGCTTGAAATGAAATTTATTGTGTGTATGCAGGACGCTTGCTCTAAGAGGAACTTGCTCGGCATTTACCAACATTTTGAAAATAATTGTGCAGATTGTGAATCAATATATTTTTTGACTTGGCCCTTGTCACTTGTTCATTGCGCTAATTCGTAACCTCCTTCACTACGATAGCTACCGTGAGCTGCAGCAGGCAAACATGGCCAAAAAATATTCTAGAAACGTTTTTTGCATTTTCCCACTCTAATTTTCCACTTTCGGCAAAAACTCGGGTATATTCGTAATCAGCGGAAAATTTCCGATCAAATAGATCCTTTTAAGAGGTTAAAAACAGAAAAAAAAATTTTTTTACTTCCCCCGGCCACTTTGCCAAAATCTTGAAAATCACGGAATTTCAAAAGGTCGTAGAGCGAGCTCCTTATATGCTATGGACATTCATAGGGAGAGTTTGGAAAAGGTTTTTGCCTAACTTAAACAATGGCGTTGGATTCGTATCGATATCGCTAATAGTTTTCCCGGAAAGTCCACCTGAAAAATCGCAAAAAAAGAGGCAAAGGGGTATGTATGGAAAAATTTGCAAAAATCGATGGTCCGACTTTGAAATT
>JAPYZI010003197.1:0-36321 GCA_030523105.1 Ophioninae sp. A BG-2022a | reverse complement strand
CCGGCCACTTTTCCGGAATCTCAAAAATGACGAAATTTCAAAACGTCGTAGGGTGAGCGTCTTATATGCTATAGAGATTCAATGGGTGCGGTTGGAAAAGGTTTTTGCCTAACATAAATAATGGCGTTGGATTCATATTGATATCTCGTATAGTTTTCACGGAAAGTGTAAACAACTTATATGTTCGTGAGTATCGGTCGACACACGTACATATACGTGTGTGTTTTCGTTGCCACGAAACTACGCGCGTCTTTTCTCGACGCTGCGCTCGTAACGAATCCACACGTAAACAAACAGAAACGCGCCCACGGTCAGCGCTCGGCAATTGTCCTGGCCACGATTCTTCGCCCAAAAAGTCGAGAGTTCGCGGCCGAATTGGCGTGCGGGGCGCGTCATCCGTAACTCGCAGCGCAAAATCCCAAAATTGTCATTGCCGACGTAACGAGGTGCCGCGACAAAAGTTTCCAACGTGTTCGTCATTCCCTTCAGGGTATTTAAATATGGTATCGGTACGTAGATTCAACGATAACACGGAACTTGGCCGTATCAGTATCACCAAGCTTATGGTAGCGGTTAATAATTATTCTGGTTGGACAGTGAACTCCCCAAATCGCATGTTTGAATACACTTTTCCTACTTTCGTTAACCGCGTTATGATTGCGGTATCAATGATCCCCGGGTAGTTAAACTATCTCCCATTTCTCCACGATCGTCGTAAATACCAAGAACGTTTTTTCTCTCTGTGTCCCGGAAAATTGACCCAATTTTTCCATTGCCCTAAATTCATCAATTTATTAATTCATGCGCTTCTCATGACGGCGAGGGGGGGAGAGGAGGGTAGAAAGCCATTAATGAATACTCGTATGTATTCATAAATCCTATAACGCGAGACATAATGTGCATTGCCAAGTGCAGTAAGATACGTACCACGTTTACGGGCGCGGCTTCGTTATAACATCATTATGTGTGCACCCGCGGATAGGGTGCAACCTCGAGCCCCCTTCCGCCGGTTAATGAATTTCTCGTGAATATTCTACCGGGGTTTTGTTGGATGCTGATCGTTACGAGATTGAACGACCCGGAGACGAAATATTCGACGATGTTTCCCAATATTTCTATCATCGACGAAACGTGTAGAGATATTCCAATGAATATATATATATAATCCATTTATATATAGAGATTAACACATTTTGACGATACCTGAGTTGATACAACGTTATAAATCGATTTTGGAAATCCTTTCTAACGCGTGTGGCGCACACGGGTGTACAAACGTATATTCTCTACGTGTAATCAACTAGGTGTATGGGTAGAAGGTACATATGTGTCGGTGCAGAGTGATACAGCCATTATCCAATGGTATAAGCATCGCTCAATTATTCAACGTTGGATTCGACGATTATACATGTGCGAGTGGTCGTGGAGATGGCCGGGTGTGTCAGGTTGAATCGTGTGCGTGTAGTCAGTCGGTGAAAGCGGGAGATTCGGTGTTAAATGTGTACACGCGTTGATATACATTGGGCCAACTATATATCTTGATCTGTAACGTCGCGAGAGAGAGAGAGAGTTAATTCGGGAAGACCAACGTCGGTTCTTCCTGTGTTGGGTAACGTCTCTGTGTGCGCAACGGGCGTGTGTAAGTGTACGGGTGTATGGGTTTCCGCAAGTGTGTATTTGTCTATGTGTGTCGTGTCACGTTCCCTCGTCGAGTCCTGCCGCCGCGCTCCAAGGGTGACCTTATCACTGGGCTCGGGTTATCGATCGTTCAGCGCGTGGTCCTTATTACTCTGGATTCTGCAAAGAATCAATAATGCCGAACTGGTTAGCCATCAGTGGGCAACGGTAAATGTCATCGGTCTCGTTTATCAGTTAAGTATACTTTCGAAACGTTATCGAACGAATTTAACTTCGACTTCGATGTATTTGGGGCTTCTTTCAGACGAGCTTTGGGTGTGGACTGTTTTCGGTCGATGCGGAAGAACGGAATCGCTATTTGTCCCGTACCAGCTTCCCGGATGATAATCCGAGTCTGATCCTTTGGGATCCAAATGTCTATCCAAGTGTTACGAACCGACTGTTCGTATGCATAATTGCATAGGCTTGTGCAATCAAATCGACTGCGAAGTTCATAGTATTGTTCAAAACGCAGGCAATCTTCAGAATGCGGGAATAGAGCTCTTCGTTCCCGGTATGTTCGTAAACGAAAGTTTTTCAGTTTTTATAAGAATTTTTTTGTGCTTTGAAAACTTGTCGTTCGGTTTATATTTTTCATCACTTTTAAAACTATTATTTTAGCTCGAGAACCGGCAATCCAGTTATTCATTCCAAGGCTAGAAAACTAGGAATATAGCCAGTTTTATATATTGATTCTAGGTATAAAAAGATGAGGTAGCTAGTTTTCGATACGTTGAAAACAGCTTTTGAAAGCTTCCTTCCGGTTTACCCACGTACTGAATCAACATACGTACAAAACGTTGATTCAGGGCATACTGGAAATTAAAATTTATTCCTGCGTGCTCAAATGTATTGAAAATGGCGTTTCAGTTGATACACATTTCTAAGATTTCAGAGTCCATTTGGGAGCACAAGTAGCAAAGATCCCTAACATTGCAGTCAATCGAATCCACGTATCAGGTTTCCCCAGTCCAGTAAATGATAAGTGGCCGGATGAGTCGTCCTTCAATGAGACCATTCACCAAGACTGTTGGCGCGTTATCAGGTAAGGTAGATAGGTGAAAGTTTTCTCAGCAGCAAAGAAGATCAGACCTATCAGACGCTTCGAGCTATTGAAGATTACCCTCGGAAACCCACTTGGCCAAAACTATTCTCCGGATACCCGACAGTCATTGAAGTTTTCATCAAAATCGAGGATTCCAGCTCGGCGGTCCTTTCTCGTCTGACGGTGGCAAACGAAAAAAAAAAAAAAACGCTCGGGAGTATTGATCAGCGCGAGAGATCAGTGGCCTTTTCTCCGGCATTGTGATTGCACAGTGACGAAAGGGCCCCCGCTTACGCTTAAGTTGGATCGAGGGCGGAGGACTCGAGTGTGGCGTGACAGAAAGAAGTTGCGGTTCGAGCTTTTGAGAAGCGTCACACCGAGAATAAAACGATGTCACTGAAAGCCAAGCCCGAGGAAAAGAGATGGGAATGTGAGAAATAGAGATAGAGAAGGGGAGAGAGTGAGAGAGAGAGTGTGTGTGTGGAAGAGAGGCCGCGTAAACTCACTTAGAAGACCGCACAGCGCCCGAGTGTTTATGAATACGTAAGCGAGAGGCGCTTTTGCGGTTGAGTGCGCGTGAGTTCGTGGTGCCGCTTGTGCGCACCACCGTATATGTGGCTGTTTGGCGTGTTCGGTGGTGAGAAAACACACACGCTTTACGGGGGTAGGGGCAGTCATGTTACAAATACAGTATGTATAATGTAACGAAGACGACACGAGGAAGGTTATGTTTTTCACTTGGTACATAAACTAGCTTTACGATGGGTTGTTTTTATCAAGCAGTCTTAACATCCCTAGAGCTGAAACAAGCGGAAACACAGATCAAGCTGAATTAAGCTGGAATACAACTCAAGCTGAATTAATTTGAAATACAGCTCGGGCTGAATCAAGCCTGGCTCAAGCTCAGTCTCAATCAAGGCTGAATCTAGAATCACAGACCAAGCTGAATTAAGCTGAAACTAAACTCAGGCGGAATCAAGCTTAATCAAGCAGGAACACAATTCGAGCTGAATCAAGTTGAAACACAAATCGAGCTAAAACATGCTGTAACAAGCGATTGGGTTGGAAAATTTAATATCCCAAAATAACGAGTTATATGATATTAAATTTTTCATAAAGTTCTACTATTTTTTAATGAATATACACTTGATTCTTTCCCTTCTCTTCATTCTCGTAGGTTTATGATTCAGTTCGATATTCTCAAATAATTCATGAATAATGATTCTATCACGAACTGCAATTCCTCAAATTTTTATGAACTTGCCGATTTTTTCACAGCCCTTCAGTTATACCTTGAATACTTGATCAAAGTTAAATATTTTCTGAATTCAGTCGAAGTGAAGTTCGTGAGAAAATTCATTAAAAATGCACTACCGAAAAACGACCAACACGTCAGAAAAATCCTCGTGTAAAAATTGAATTGAAAATGATATTGAGATCATTGGGTCTCTTCAGGACAAATTACTGAAATAATTGGTCTCTTCAGGCCAAAACCTATCTTTTGTGAAATATCATTTTGGCAAACGTAAGCGATTTGAAAAGAGAACGAAAACGGGAAAAAAAATCGATGCGTGAAAGACACCAAAGTGGCGCTTTAAAGTACGGTGGTATAAAATCGATGATGAGGGAAGAGAGGGAGGGGGGGGGGGGGGTCGGGTTGTTGGGCTTTGGCAATAAGAGGAAATAAATTCTTAACCACGTTCCATCACGAGCGGGACGATGGACTATTGAGTTAAAAAGGAGGAAACAAGCCTGTAAATTACGTTTGCACATTGGCGCGTTCCTTCTTCGCGGTCTCGTCTATTTCCCTCTTCGCGAGCTGTCTCCGATTCAATAATAATTCCGTTGCCCACAAAACTGGCCGTATCAAACAATGGAATATTATGAGGAGCAAATATGATTTGCCACTGTACTTTTCGTGATGGTGAAGCTTGCACGGTTGGAACAATGATCGTTCTTTATTTTATTGATTTCGTATATTTTTAATAAACTCTTCATTCTTATCGGACATTTTTGGAATCGAGAATGTCTGATGAACATTTGGGGAAAACGTTTGAGTGATTATCAGGTATTAAATCGACGAAAAGAAATGAACTGCCAAAATAAATGAAAAGGTTAGGCCAACCGTGGGCAAAAAAAGAGAATTGTAAGTAAATCTACATGTGAAATTTATGACATAAGTTTAAACAAACAGCTAATTGATTGTCATTCTTCAATTGGGTTTTTTTTTTTAAATTGTATTATTTAAAACGTTATACTTTTCGACATTTGATGAACATCTTGTTAACTATTTTTATTCGTTAGTTGAGTTTCTAACCATAATTCCAAGGCATTTTCTAAAACGTTGAATATATTTTGAAAAAATCTTGAAATGTCGGAGAACAGGTTTTTATGAAAGAAAAAGAGGACCATGATTCGAAAAACGAAAAATTCAGAAAACCAGAATTCGTACAATCGAACTTCTACTATACACGAAAAAATAAATGTCCAAAGAATCAGTAATTTCAGTTATTTCTCCAAATCAAATTTTTCGTTAAATTACTTTTATTTTCAATGTTTATTTATTCAATTGACAATAACCAAAAATTTTCTCTGGTTCAGAACGAAGCGGCTTTTGACGTCGTTGCTCTTGCCTGTCGAACAATTATTTAGTAATTATTTGCTTCGAGTGGGATTTTTATAGAAAAAAAGAGTACAATTAGAGGAAAACAAAGTTTCTCTTTATGCAAATCACTGGTCCGTTTAGATTCGCCTTTTGCTTGTTATTTCATATGGAAAAAAGTTTTTTGCGAGAATAGTCTCGTACGTGGGCGGTTGTAGTTCGTCCGCTTCGTATTTATTTTAATATCGCTCGTTCGTCGTTGAAAGTCCCCGAGCGTTGGTGATATAAAATGTGGTTTCATATTTGTCGACAAATAACGAACGTGATATAATAATATATGCGAAATAGAGGTGAAGGGGATGAGGGGTGAGGTCTCAGGATGAAAAACCTCTTCGTCTCAACGGATTATAGCTCTTGTCTTTCCCGTATGCATGTATACTCGTCACGAGAGCGTAATCCACTTTGCGAGATACACTTTTTCGATGCCTTTCAAAGCAATTTCTCCAGCTTCAAGCTTTCCCGTTTTCCGACAAACTTCGAGTCTTCTCTGTCTCGTTATTAAGAAATTCGTATCTTTCGAGATAAACGGATTTGCGAGGTTATGTTTTTCTCGAGGCTCTCTGCGGAACACCTTCGGCTTCAGTTCCAGTTCAACGTACAATTATGACGATTGAATTTGCGATCTGCTTCGTCGTGGTCGAGCTTATGGAATTTTCCATGAAGCTTGTCCCATCATAGTCATGTTTTTTTTTTTTTTTGTGACGTTGAAGCTTGCTTTGGCAGACAACGAAAATTCTTCATATTTATAAATCTTTTTCATTTATTATGTTTTGTTCATCATTATCAAAACTCCTTTATCATAACGGATTTTTTAAAAGTTCCCACAACAATATTTCAGCAATATTTGTAGCCCATTTAAATTGTTCGATTCCATTTGTGCAAGATTTAAAGTATCAATGAATAATGATGCATTTAGGATCGAGTATGTCCAGTCATGGACGAAACCTCAGTCAAATACGTGCCAATATCGTTGATTTAGTGTTCAATTATTGATAAAAGTGGATAATCAACGTTCCTGAGTATTTATTATATTACGAACTTTTATTTATTTATTATTATTATAAACTTCAATACCTCATTGCAACGTATTGATTTACTACTGATAAATCAACAATTTATTAGTTTCAAAACGTACGAAAATGAACGTCCAATTATCAATTTGTTGATGTGCTGTAAAAATGACTTTAAAAAACTTGATAAAATGCTGTAAAAATGACTTTAAAAAACTTGATAAAATGAAATTATCAGTTTCATCGTTACATATTATAACAGAGGATTATCTCCGAGCATGGCTTGAATAAATAGGGGCAGAATCAGAAGATCGTAAAACGGTAAGATAAATTTTCCCATCAGAAGAAGATCCCCAGGTTCGTTCTTCGTGAAACGTAGAGTGGTTGACAGGCGTCATTCCCCCAGGCATGGAATACACACGGGGATAACTTCTTCATTGTTTTCTCATGAAGAGATTACACAAGTTCCATCTGGAGTGTATCATGTGTCTACATTGATTGCCCTTTTTTTCTTTTTCATCTCCCTCCTCCCTGGTCTGCCATTGGACCCCTATTATTTCTTCGGTTTTCGTCGTTTTTTGCCCGAGGAGGATGACATCTCTATTTTGTTCCATCAGGGGACGTATACAGGCATAGCCCATATGTGCGGCTTTGGGAGGGTACTAAAGATGGAGATGACGGGTCCTTACGCTTTCTCGAGGGTTTTACCAAGGGGTGTCTCCTTTTATGTTCTTTGTTAGTCCTGGGATGTAGAGAGAGAGAGAGAGAGACGTTCCACGTCGAGGGGACGAACCTTTTCGTTTTTCCTTTCTTTTTGTCGGACAAGGTAAGAACCGGGATGGGGTGTCCAAGTGGAAGCTCGAATAAACCCTCATGAAGAGCAACGCACGTTTGGGGAGAATCGGTGGATTCACCCTCGTGAAAATCATGGGTCTGAGAGAAGAGAAAAGGAACGCGGCGGCGAGGAGTGGGAGGGGGGGGGAGGATATCGAGAATTTCGTCGAGGTGTGCGACGAAGCGAATAATCGCATATATTCGTGGCGGGCTCATTAGGGCGATTTTGCTCACCTGGTGATAGTAGGAGGCAGGTATTATGAGAATCCTCCTGCAGAGTCCGTTTCGCAACAGCCTGTATCCTACGGGACAAAGATTATCGTTGCGAAGATGACGCCTGTTGGGAAAGCTCAACGGCATGGCCAATATCAGAGTCGAAAATCCAACCAGAAGAACGATCAGAAACAGTACTTTGACTGACACTCCCATAATTCCTTATCGCGATCTTCCTCACGATCGATCCGATATTCCACTGTTTTTCCTCTTTCGAGACGAACTCGATATTTCAATCGCGAAACGTTAAAATAAATTTTTCTCGAATCTTTTTTTGGACTCGAGGAGTACGACTCGATGGTCCGTAATTGAATGACGATTAAGCTCGCAAACGCTCGGATTAATGATGCTCTTTCATTTCCCTCTCTCCATCCACTCTCCTCCAACCCACACGAGGTTGGAAGGAAGAGGAAGGAAGAACCGCGCGTTCGAGCAACCAGCGAGAAACGGTGGATTTTGCACGCGTGTTGTAGGCTCGAGTAAACCGCTAAGCGACGAACGATAATGGCGAGAAGTAACATTTCCGGTAGGTCCCATGCGGAAACGAGAAATGTGCTGGCGACCACTGTACGTCATCCTGGCGGCGGTGGAGCTCGGTCGCGTTGCGGTTACCAGAAGGGAACGTGCGCGGCGCGCAAGAATAGTCAACACGTACCAACGGATTCCCGGCTCGTACGTGTACACGTGTTTCTTCGTGTACACCCCGCTAAATCGGGGTACACGAGCATCCACTGATTGTCAAACGTCGAGAGCAATATCGCACAGGTACTTGCTGATGCACAACTACAGCCCAAACCTTTTTTGTTGTTCGTTCTATGATTGAGGATTTCGCGGATTTGATTATTCGAAGACAATCCCGGAAATGTCTTCACACGAAGACTCTAAACATTTATTGGCATTGGAATGAAGGATTGAGAGAAGAAACTTTTTGGTGTTGGAATAAAGAATTCAATAAAGTTATTTTTGAAGAAATCAAGAAATCGATGAAGAATCTCGGGTTGGATGAAGGATTGAATGAAGAATATATTTTTTTGAATTAGAGTGATAAAATGAACGAAGGAATTTTTTAGGGTTGAGATGAAGAAGCCTTTTGAGGCTAGAATGGCGAAATTTTTAGAGGTCGAATGATAAATAGAATAAATATTTTGTTTGGTTTAAATAAAAAATCGTACTAGGATATTTTTTGGGATTTAAATAAATAAATCAATGAAGAAACTCTCTGGGATTGGATGAAGGATTGAAAAAAAGAAATTCTTTAATTCTGCTCTATCCGTATCATTCTAGAAATATAAATATATCAATTTATTGTTCCATAAATCCTGTCACATTAATTCAGCAAATCTGAACGTTCTTCATCACCACATAGAAAATATTTGGCTACTGTCTCGAGCAACAATTTTATTTGTTTGCCCGAGAGACTGCAAGGATTTTCCTTTGACTCTCGACGATACAATGGAAGCGAAAAAGAAGCGATTAAAGTTAAGTGGAGAGGAGCGAAGGGAAAGCTGTTGAGGCTATTTGAACACTATCAGGAAGATTCAAAGGCGAAAAGGATGCAACAAGTAGGTATAGGCAATATTTGCCTTCACGAATGTGATTGTCAAGGGCCTCAAACATGGGGGCAATCTACGAAGCAGAAAATTGATGCAAACAAGAAAATGCTCGAGGGCTGACCAAAAATTCCATTTTCGAAATACCTTAACGAGCAATAGAATTTTATCGTTAAACGATTGGACGAATAGCATCGCTTATATCGGAAATACCCTCGAGTGAACACCTCATTTCGAAGTCACTGCGACGAAGTGATGAAACGGGGAAAAAACTGTTTACGTTTATTTGCGGTAAAGGCAATGGTACAGCATGAAACTTTTATCAGTCCTCCGACTTCGATTCACCGTCCGTGGTATTGGGAAAAACGGTCACGTACGAGAGTCTCAAGGTCTACCGCGGTTTGGCATATCCGCCACGAACGAATGCAACTTCGTAATTGCGTTATCAAAACGTTTCTGACGATACGTTTCTGATATGACGTAAATCGTTCGTGCCTATTGTTGGGCGGTGACGCTTCGCAATTATTGAATCACGGATCAAAGAATCTTTCGTTCGGAGCAATGTAAAAAACATTTGGTTCGATCAATTTCGATCAAGACTGCTCGAGGTATTCATGATAACAAAAAGTCGGGGAAATTTTTGAAATTCTTGAAATTGAATTCATTGATCATGAAAAGTCGCCTCAATTTTTGAAATTTAATTGATCGATACCAAAACGTCATCGAAATTATTGACAATTGTTGAATAACACTACGAATAATAAATATTATTTATGTATTATAATTCATGTATAATACATGAATTATTGTAGATAATTTTTTTTTGCGATTTGAGTTCGAAAGCCTCAAATTCGAAGATACAAAATTCACTAATTCAAAGGTACGAAGATAGATTTCTTTTTTATTAATTGAGGTTAGAAATCTTAAGTTAGAAAATACAAAATTTGTTAAAATGTTCCATATTCCAATTCGACGAAAAAAATATCTCTCGTTACAATATAAACAAGATATAAAATTCTGGTCGTTATTAGCGAATAACGAAAAAAAAGGAAAAATATTTTTTACGAAGCACTTAACGGTCAAGGTCCTTTAAGTATCCGTCTCTAATCTAAGCATCTGTCTCTCCCTTGTACAGGAGGGTGAACGTATGGCAAGGATTTCAAGCCCTCGAGGAATTTCATCCCCTCTGTATTTCCCCTTGACTTCATAAACATGCAGACTATTCCTTTCCCTTGTCTCTTGCCTTCTCCTTATCAAGCTGTTGAATTCCCATTTCCGGAGAGTGCCCATTAACGAATTTCCACAATCACGGGCTACAATAGCTCGACCAAAACGGTCGCCGGTAAACACGTTACTAAGATGCGTCTCAATTCTGAAAAGCTACCAGTCTTGTCCCTTCTCAACCCTTTTTCTCTCTTTCTCGTTGGTTTTTGTTCCGACACGATTTCGCTATCGTATCTTCATCGATTTTCAAAAGCGAAAACATAGTTTGAGTTCAGTTTAAGGGTCAAGCTAATATGAGCATTGAAAACAAAATTTTCCACGTTTTGAGCCACTAAAATCGAGAAGGAAAGTCGTTTTTGGAGGATATGTGTTTTTCAAAACGGTAAACGGGATTTTATAAGAATCAACTCGTTCTCAACGTCGTAACTTCTTCAATAATTGCATTATCAATAAATCCTTGTCACTCTGCTTAACGAACAAACGTCCAAATGATTTTTCGTTAACTTTATTCCAAAAAGAATTTCCCCAAGCAGTCCCAGTTTTCGTCTCATCAGCCTAGGCTAACCTCCCTAACTTCGTTGTCCAAAAGTTCTTTTCGTACGTTTTTCTCGAACTTAACCCACCTCCGTTTATTTTTGCTTTTCGAATCGGTTTTTTCTTTTCGCGAACTGTATTTTTTTTCCCTTTATTTTTATTGTTGTTCCGACTGATCTCGCTCATTGTATCCTCAGCACGATCCAGCGTATCTTTTCTCGTCCCCGTCTTACCTGCTCCGGAGCTTCATCCTCAAATTCAAGTTATACCCATGCCAATTAACGATGGCCAGACCCGGATTTCCCACGAGGCCTTTTCCAACCCCCGACACCTAAAAGCAACCCCCTCCCTTTTTCCACCCCCTCGACCCCACCCGTTCCCATACACACGGACACTCAAATGTCCGTACAGGCCGATGTGCACGTACTCTGATGTTCCAGAGGTTCGCACGCCTCTCGCGGCTCTTATTCCCGCGAAAGCACGTCGAGGTCGTCCCGATATACTCCCTCTTCGAAGTTTGGCCTCCGCCCGATTCCCCGCTTCCAACTTACCAGCCAACTCCAATTAGGATCTCTGTATCCGATATTGCACGAGCGACTTTACGGAACGATCAATGAACGAGGGGGGGGGGGGGGGGGGGGGGGGGGGGGGGGGGGGGGGGGGGGGGGGGGGGGGGGTAATGAGAGGAAGAGAGATTGACAGAAAAGCGAGAGTAAGAGTTACAAAAAAAAAGTGATACTTAACGCGGTTGTGATTCGTTATTGCACGCAAGCGTTTCCAGTTTTACATACCATCTCGTTATTATATCGATTTCATTTTATATATATTTTTTTTCACTTAATTTTTTTTCGTACGATCTTCTCGTTATACCAAACTACTCGAAAATAACGTTTTCATATTTCTTTTCATCCTCATTCGAATGTTGTTTTTATTTTATTTGAAATTTCGTAGTCGCAATTTTGGATTTGTTTTTCAATATAAATGGAAGGATTAATAAATAATGCAAATTAATGAATAATTAATAAAATCCGAAGAACCAATACAATAAAAGTAATCAATGAAACAAAGGAATATTCATTAGCAAAGAAAAGAATAAATCAAAAGTTTCGATGTAGATTCCCTAAATATATTTATGTTACACCTAGTATTGGGAGCAGTAATGTTAAAAAAATAATACGGGGATCCTAAAAATGTAAAAATACAGCGTGCCAAAAATAAAAAAATTAAACAAAATGATAAATGTATCAACCGGTCAAATAAGTAACAAAATCATGCCTTTATAATCGCCGTTAAATATTGCACCACATTATTGTACCATCCCCTCTATTTTCACTCGTTTCATCCCTTATCCAATATCCCTTACGAAGGCTATCCCATTCGCGAAAATAATCCCTCCACCTTCAACTCCGAAGAATACCTCTTTCTTTTTTCATACTCGAGTCCATTTTATTCGAGCCCTTAATACGTCCTGTATGAGGAAGATCCCGTATACGAGGCTGTGTCGTTGTTCGACAGATATCCTCTGGAGACTCGGGGAAGAAAAACCGGAAGTATGTCTGCCCTGGGTCTCGACTATCCCCCCATGAATTCTCGAGAATCTTTCGTAAAGCTTGCAGTTACCCCAAGTGATATATATATATATATACATATATCCCCAAGTGATATATATATATTCCTTATATATATATATACAGTGCGAATAAGGTGAGTGCTTATTCAGCGTTTATGTGCCAAAAGAGGAAAAGGAGACAGAGAGACAGAGATGCCGGGAAACGCCGCGGGCGAAAATTCTCTATTTGGTATATAAACGAGAGAGAGAGAGAGAGAGAGAGAGAGAGAGAGAGAGAGAGGCGAATTTTATGATAGCCCGGGGTTAGTCGGTCTGTGATGATACGCATCTTTACCAACTCTCGCTAAACAATCCGCCAGTACGAAGCAAATATATATTATGAATTCTCGTGTGATCCACACGTGTGTTTTGGACCGTGCGACACGCGTGAGAGGAAGCGTGTGTGAGGGTTCGTAACCTATAGAAGAATGGGGGAGAACCCGTAGCGCGATAAGACACTATCCCCTTCGATAAACAGGATTTATACGATGCCCTTTGCGTTTGGATTATGATAATAAACGTTGTTTCGCATAATTCGTGAGATACGATCGAAGCGTACACGTGGAAGAGTGCAAATCCGTAACCCGAAGCTTCGCCGAGCGACGCCTTTTTCTTTCGTCTTCTTTATTTAAAAAAGAATTTTTTTTTTTTTATTATTTTTTCGTTGTTGGTTCTTTTTTTGTTTCGCTTTTCACGACTTCCGCAATTTGCTTCAGTTCTGGTTTTCACGGTTATCGAGAGGGATTAGAGGGTTCTTTGGGTTCTCGTGTTCGAGAAAAATGGAAAAAGGGATACAGGACCCGTTCCTAGGAACGGTGGTAACGATGTTTTATCCTCGGCAGCACAAATGCCATGGAGGTAAACTCATGATTTTGTCTCTGAATTAACGTTGTAATTAGCCCTCAAAGGGAATACAGGTAAGCGGAAACTCGATTGCGATAATTTGCTTGGAGCGCTCCTTTCCGGGAACCAATGTGTGTGTTTTTTTTTTTTTTTTTTTTTTAATTAATTATCGATCGTCTTTTCTTTTTTCAGTTCGGTAGTTATTTCGAGAGGTTAGGTTTGGTGACAAAGTACGCCTGTGACTGATTAGGAAAAAAACGGGGAAAAGGGGACGAGCCGTGGATACGTTTGGGTTTGTTTGGGTCTAGGGTGGAAGAATCGTGTAAAGTTAAATACAAAAATTAAAGGGAATTAAGTGGTATAAATAATTAAATTGAAATTTGAACGAAATGCATTGGAGATTGAATTTAAAGTTGAATAAACTAGAGTAGATTGAATTGAATTAAATTGAAAGTTAAATTTGTTCGAATGAAAATCAATCGAAACGTTCAATTAGTTTAAATTTATTAAAAATACAACGGAATGAAAATTCAAATTGAATCGACGGTCGATATAAATTGAAATATCAATATAATTGCAATTTGAATAGAATCGAGAGTGGAATTGAATTGGATCGAGAATCGACTTGACCGAATAGTCAAATTGAATTCCCAGTTGCACCGAATTAAAATTCTAGTCGAATCGAAAACTGGATTAAACGGAAAGTTGAATTCAATGAAAAGTTGCATCGAATTAAATCGAATGTGTTACAAACGAAAAACGTCATATCAAAAAAATGTATCGTTTACTGAATTTTTCACGGAGGTTTTTATCCTCTCTGTTTACTAATCGTAAATACATCGAGCTGGATTTTTTTCAAATTCGGTAATTATTTGTTCGTCGAGGTGCTCCCACGATTGATCATGGAAGTGGAAGACCGTGAACGTACGAGAATCCCACTTTGGACGAATCAATCAGGAAATTGTGGTACGTGGAACTGGGGACATAAATATCGTTCGATAATGGCGGTACGTCGAGGAAACGTTGTACGCACGATTGAATGAAACACTTGAGATATTATTATACGCGAAGACCTTTATCCGTTATGGAAATCGTAACGTTCGATACAATGCGGTGTCGATAACACGTCCCGTAAGTTAGGTTATAGCGGGTACACACAGGGTGTCCCATTGGTGCTCCTCCATACGTCTCCGAATACCTACCCTTCTTATGTGTGTACATATCGTACCAATGTACACAAATGGCACATTCTACTGAATTTTGTCCCATCCAACTCAGCTATCGGGTATTGTCGGCATCGAAAATTCGGTCAACCGTTCTCGTGTGTCGTTCGATCCTACGAACCAGAGAGAGAGAGAAAGATATATATATATACATATATATATAGATCGGTTTATCGAATTTTCCGCTCTCGATTCTTCGAGCATCTACGAAATGTGACTTTTCAATTTTTAATGAAAGGTAACATTATTAGGGTTTCGATGTATTTGGAAATAATTATGCATTCTCGATAAAACTGTTTCTGGTGGGCACGTGATTTTACGATAATTCAACGTGATGGCTTTTCCAATCGAATCAATGATCAATTATTTTCAACAATTTACATGTAACCTCATTTCGTAAGCTCATCCAATTTCTAAAAACAACCTCGTACGATTCTCTCTACAAATTGGTTTCGAAAAACACTCCTCGTCTCGATCGAGCTGAAATTTTGCTGGGGGTTTCCTATTAATTTAAGGGAATCCGCGAAAGGATTTTTAGCGACTACCCATTTTGAGAATAATTCAAACAAACACGAATCTGAACAAATTCGAATGAACCCAATCACAAAAGAATATTATTATATCATAATTACGAGAAAATATATTTTTTTAAATGAATCATTGTGTACAAAACGATCTTTCGTAAACGTCGTATGAAAGAATTCTTTTCTTTTTCATATACCGCAATTAAGAAAATTATATTTTCAAATATCGTGAAGTATTTAAAAAAAATCAATGTCTGAAATATAATTTCTACAACGAATGTATAATAAATAGTATTTAAAATCGTTGTCGAGCAATGCAAACTTCAACCCGTCGTCTTTTTCTTTTTCGTTAAACTTTCAAGCCCCAGTAAAGATCGTTCAAAACCCAGATTACTTATGCTACTTATAAATATATGATCATTTATGCCAAGGATATATTTTTACAAAAAAATATTTATCGAACATTCAAAAAAGGTTGTAATTGAGTTTCATCTTTATCTATTTGATTCAAACATATATATAATTCTTGCCGACAATATCCGAAACAAATAGGAATATATCTTTATGACGAACAGGATCATGGTAGGCCCTGACGGAAAGAACAAAACCTATTTCATTTTCACGAAATCCTATTTATACTTCATTTTTTTCTGAGCGTCTACGAACGATGGAAAAATGCACAGTCGAAAGGTGGAAGCTCGAAGATTTAAAAAAAAAAAACTGAATTTGGAGTAAATTTGGTGATCTCGAAGGGCGGAAAGTGTTTCCATTGAAAAGGCTGAAAAGCACGGGGCGTATGAATGCATCGGGTTTGACGAGAGCGTTTAATTGCGCGTACAAAGGGAGCACTTGGGTTCAGTCGGGAGTCGAGCTCGAGAACACCGCCAGAAGTGTCGCCGTATAATTGAATTTGAGCGGCAATTCCGAAGCGTTCGCACGTGCAATCAGAAAATGTTTTTTAACCGGCGGAAGTTTCGATCGCGGGAGATCGGAGTAACCGGCTCGGTGCAGTGCGGACTCGTTCCATCGGAAAACATTAGACTTGGGGGATAGATAACGGACAGTATTCCTCCGTCTTCCCTAGCAGCGTGACTCAGCCCACGTGTAATTGAATGATTAACGGCTAAATGCATCCGCATCGATTTCTATATATCTCGGTACATGTACAGACCCTATCCCCTTATATCGAAGCCTCCGTACCAAACCGGCTATCCAACTTTACCACCATCACCCTATTATGGAAAATACCTAATTGTAAAGCAGCACGGACTTGTTTTACACCGTGGAAATTCATCCTCGGAACGATACGGTCAATCACGCTCGCAATTTAAACCTTCCAACACCCTTTTACTCAGTGTCCAACCAACCCCTGATCTCTCTACTTTAGGACTTCCAAGTAATCCCTTTCTGCCCCAACATTGGCCATTTTAGCCATTTCATTATTGGATTTTCAAAAAATCACTTCCTTTTTCAACATTGCGCATCGGAGGCGTCAAATTTCGGAATTTTGAAAAAATCGTTGGTGTTTTTTCCTAACAGTACGCATTTTAAGCTGTTCATTTAGGGATTTTTGAAAGAATCGTTTGGTTCTTTTATATTCTAGTTTTTCAGTCTTAGGAATGGAACAAAATCGATATTTTTTTTTCTATTTTGAGATTTTGAATTCTGGGTTTTTAAAGAAATCGGTTTGTTACAGTATCAGATTTGGAATTGAAGGGTTAGGAAAAATCTCTTTATTTTTCATGCTAAGATTTTGAAAAAAGAAAGCCTCTTTTTATTCTATTTGATTCTATTTCGGATTGTAGAATTTTGAAAAAGTCGTCTTTTTTTACTCCAATGCATTAATCACTTTTTTAAAATTCCGATATTTCAAACTCGGCCCGTTTGGAGATAAAGAGAGTGCGCGTAGTTATCCACTGCGCACGGTAATCTCGAACGACTCTAATCATTTTGGAGAATGGCCGATAACATCGTTTTCCAGAATAATCAATTCTTCTATTCCACGAAAAAAATCTCCGCAAGAGAATCGAGCACCGGTGGTTCACGAAAATAAGTAAACGAAAAAACAAACCCAAACTAAAAAACAATTGACAAATAAAACCATAACACACAAATTAAAAAAAAAATCATTTTTTTTATTCAACCAAAAACATTTTCATTCGGGTGTGAGAAATAAATCGAAAGGATTCGTAACGAGTCGATTTGCTCAAAACTGTCCCGCGACAAGTTCCCAAAATTTCCACTCCGATTTGCATGCCCCGAGGGCTTTTTGGAAAAAAAATAGGAGAAAATATGAAAACAAGTGGCACGAAGAGTATAAAAACGGGAGGGAAAAAAGGAGGGAGGGTTTCCCTCGGCAAATCTGATCCGTAACATAAATCAAGGGGCGGGTAATAGGATAATGCCTCAAGGGCAAGGAGGAAGGGAGGTCGAAGGGGTTTGATCCGTATGGGTGATCGATTCGGCTCACGCACCGGCTTTAAACGATGACACGTACGTTACGTTTAGTGCGAGGAGCGCCGTGGCGTTCCATCCCGCGAGAGAGACTCCCTCGGCTCCCGGGGAATGACAATTCGCTCGCTCGAAATTTACGAGCAAACGGCTTTCCAGAATCCCGAAACTTGCTTCGCCCTCCTCATCTCTCGCGGCGTCAAATTCGCGGCTGACGGAAACTCGTATATCGTCGCATCAAACTAAACCGAAAGTTCTAGCGGCGCGTCAGTTTCACGTTCAACAATGTTATGATCGTTGTCCTCAACTTCAATGCGCCTAAACAGGGTGATCATTGTAAAACGGCAAATCGTAAACGTACGAGAATAATTCATTAATTCGTAGTAATTTCATTAATTTCGCAATGAAAATATTTATTACGAAAAAAAAGTCGCGCTTTGTTTTCGTAATAAATATTTTTTGCCCGACAATAACTGGTGATTTTGAAAATTGGATAGCAAAGAAAGTGAAATTGGATTTATCAATTTTTATTTCATTGTTTTTATGAATTTTACAAAGAATTTATAACTTTAGTACAGTAATTATTTCGAATTTTTAAAACTAATATTATACAAATTATTGATAATTTTACTAATTTTATTAATTTTGGTAACAAAAAACTATTACAAAATGCTTTATCGTTATGAGGTGTAAATGTGAATTTTGTTTTTAGATGGTATTAATATTCATTCAATATTTATACATTTTATTTATTATACGTGGACTGAAACAAATTTTTTTCTAGTTGCTTGAATTTTTATTTACACTAATTTACTTTATTTTTATTATTTTTTAGACTACTCAATTTTTTCGGCAAAACCTACTCGTTCCAAAAATATACATTTTTTTCAGTTGCCTTGAAAAGTGATTAAAAATGGATTTTTTTCAAATATACGCGTCAGACTTTTGCACTGTTTGCCTTCGGCCGCGATCGTATACACGCCCCGGTACGAGTTATCGCCCGCTTTATCTGAGTGAATATAATCGCCGGTGTGGGAGAAGGATATCGCTCTCGATAATAAACAGCTATCAATATCTCGGGAAATTTTTCTCTCGTGACGTCGTTTCCAAACAAGGTGGGGAATTAATTTACATTTTTTGCTGAACAAAAAATGTAAATTAATTCGAGATGACATCTGTATAGCTCGACTAGTATTTCTATTGGTAGCATTCACTTAGCAAGCTCTCGTTTTAATCGTACTTGATCTTGGATCTCTGTTTAGGACCAGCTATGATACTTTTTTTTGTTTTTCACAATCAATTTCCGTAAAAATGTTTTTTTTTTTATCCAAAATGACGTTTCAGGAATTAGGAATGTTCGAAAATTCGTTCCAGAAATTAGAAAAGTTCGAAATTTTGTTTAAAAAAAATAGAACGGTTCGAAATTTCGTTCCAGAAATTAGGAAAATACAAAATTTTGTTCCAGAAATTAGGAAAGTTCGAAATTTGGTTCCAAAAATTAAGAAAGTTCGAAATTTCGTTTCCGGAATTACAAAAATTCGAAATTTCGTTTCCGTAGTTTTCCCCGCGAGTATAACGATATTATAAAATTCCAAGAATTAGCGCAATACTGTAACCTCAAGTTGACGTTTCTCTCATTGAAGTTAAGCCCATTATCGGACTCCAATAAACACATCGACACATTCCGTACTTCCATCAATCTCAAGGAGATCGTATTTCCGGTTGACGTACGTCAAAACATCGAGAAACCGAGAGAATCATGACCTTAACCCGATCAAGAATTTCTGATCGCGATTCGCGAGAACGCAGAATTAGCGGATAAGAGTGACTCGCTCGACCCTTGCTCGACTCGTGTCTGGTATCGTTCCACCCTCTCGATGAAAATTCTACCTAACGTCAGTTAAATTCGTGACCTTTCTTTTTCCAAGTTCTCACAAGAGCTCGAAGTCTGTATCGTTGCAACGCAGTATCCTTTTTCATATTTTTATTTCTTCACTTTCACAATTGCACAAAATATTATTTCTCATTTTTTTTAAGGCATTAAAATTCTATTTTTTTTTACAAAAATCGTTACGAAACGTGCTGAATAATATATTCGGTCCAATAAAAAAAAATGGAACCAAAAATATTATTAAGAATTTTTCTTACAAATTTTTGTAAAAAAGTAAAATTTGGATTCACAATTGGAATCTGAGAAAAAAAGAAAAATTCTGTGATATTCTGTAAGTGATCTTGATGAAAAATCCTCAATAATACTTTCAGTCGTAATGAAACCAAAAATATTAAGAATTTTTCGCAACAATGTTTATTTAAAAATAATTAATGAAATCTGAATACAAAATTTGAATCGGCAAAAAAAGAGAACGTAAATACTAAGTGAAATTCAGAATGTGATTTGTAAGCGATCGAAAAATCCTAAATAATATTATCCCTCCAATAACAAAAATCCAAACGTGACGAAAAATATGCGGATTTTTCGTAGCGATTTCGAATAGCAAAAAAAAACCGACTAATCGGAGAAAAACAATTATCATCGCGGGTGACTGAAGGGTCAAGTTCACGTTCTTACCTAGAAAACGGTTCGACAACGATTTCCAACTTTTTGTGTATCGGGTGGACATCTCAGAGGCAAATTGATGAAGGATCCCTGCTCGACTCTGCTCTCGAAGAGTATGAAAGTTTTGGAGTCCTTTTTAAGTCCAAGAGCGACGGGTGAGAGGGCAAACGTTAGGATGACGATAACGATGATCGCGCGGATCGAAGTGTTTTTGCGAGTACGAGGGATACGGAAATTCATGACGATTGTTCGTCGGAAAGAGGAACGCGTCGATCGAGCCTCTATAGTGACCGCAGTCGTACTGGAGATACGAGGGGAAGTGACTGATAAAACGAAGTCGACCGGTTCCCCTCCCGTCATCGTCATCATCATTAGCCCCACATTCGTCAAGGTATCGTTCACGAGAGCCGTTTCCAGTACACATCGACACGCACGGACGCCCCCACACGTACGTACAAACATCCGTTATTTCGAGGACCTCGTATCGTGCTAAAGTTCACTTCCAGAAAATTTCGTTTCAGGAATTACAAAAGTTCCAAAATTTATTTCCGGAATTAGAAAAGTTCAACGATTCGTATCTGGAATTAAAAAGGTTCAAAATTTCGTTTAAAAAATAAGGAACGTTCGAAATTTTGTTTCCGGAATTACTAAATTACGAAATTTCTTTTCTGAAATTACTAAGATTCGAAATTTCGTTTCCGTTATTACAGGGATTCGAAATTATACATTAAATCGAGCTAAAGTTGATTTTCGGGAGACTCCGTTGCTTCGAGGACGCTTTGGAAAGGTTCCAACGAATGTTCGATTTCGGCGAGTCACCGATATATTCTCAAATATCCCGGTACGTCGGTAGAACGATAACACGAGTACCGTTCATTACGGAGACTCGGTGACTTCAAGGACGAACGTTGCAACCCGAGCGTCTTTAAAATCACTTTTCTCCCGTGGGCACATGTGCCTCGGCGCATCTCGTCAGCGTTATGAACGTCATGACACGTATTAACGCTCCGTACGTGACGCGTAATACTGTTGGGCAGAGGCCTCATTTCTCGGCTACTTGTGTATATCGAACAATTCATGAAAAGTTTATATAGAGGTATAATACGGAGCTGTGAAACCTCGCACTCGTCCACGTGTCAGCGTTCCGTCACGCGCTGACCACGCTTTTGTATAGTTTATTGCTATAACCTATGTACATTTATATATATATATATATGGGGCACTCCATGCCGATTCGACCTGAGTCTGATTACATCGGCTCTCTGATTCGACGCCCCATTTTTTTTATCTTATTGTACTATCTCTGAAAGGCACTGAACAATTTTTTCAGATTTTTTCGGAACGATTTGAGTTCACTATATTTTAGATAAACAAAAAATTAAAGCCAAAATTTAAAAATCGGTAAAAAATCACAAAAATTCTATCTCATATATCGAGCACCGTGAGCGTTGAAAAAAAAAGTGGGCGCGCGTATCGTTTGACCTACAACGCGGTTTTTTCGCTGACAAAACACAAAACTTCTAAAAAAATTCTGGTCAATTTTACACGATTTCATATAAATTTTTTCCTCCTTAACATTTTTTCATTTTTTTTTCGAAAAAAAAGGGCGTAATAGGCCAAACGTACCAAGCGTCCACTTTTATTCAACGCTCACAGTGTTCGATATATTTTTTTCTGATTTCTAAATTGCGGCGTATTTTTTTTTGTTTCGAAAAAATATTGTGGAGTTAAATCGTTCAGAAAAAATCTGAAAAAATTCTCGAGTGCCTTTCAGGGATAGTACAATAACATAAAAAATCGCGGGTCAGATCGGAGACGTGACTTGTCAAATCCAGGTCGAATGGGAATGGAATTCCCCATATATATGTATATATAAATACATTTAGATATATATATATATATATATATATATATCCACACATGTAAGTACACACACGCACGTGGTAAATGTATAAACGTCCGTGCGAACGACACAACGGAATCCCGAATTGTTCCAGAGCCAGTAGGATATACTGTATTATATATATAATGTAAACTTGAATTTAAGATCGGACAGGATAATTGCGATTACCCGAAATGTTTATTTTTGCTGAAGCATATGTTATTAGGAATCCTCGGAAAATTAGCTGGACTAATTTCAAGCAAACGTTTCCAGTGTTGCTATCAACATTTAAGTTTTCCTTTTTACTCCGAATTTTGGTTCAACGATTTATGATTGTTCGTTTAAATTAAAATTCAAATTTGATTGATACATTCAATTTGTATTAAAAATGAAAAAGACTGCAGATTCAACACATTTTTTTTTCAAGATAAAGTATACAAAAAACAATTCATATTTTTCAACACGAAAAGCGAAGCGCGTAAATACGTTTTTTATTTTTTATTTTTTTTTTTTTTTATCACTTTCCTCAACGAGGCTTTCACAGTGACAAGTACCGAAAAAAAGACCATCAAGATCATACCGTCAAAGTGAAACGGCTGTCGTGAAATAAAAAACGATCTCTACCGTTCTTTTTTTTAATATTTTTTTTTTTCCATTCGCGAATTGTAAAAACGCGAGTCGAAATACCACGTCACGAAATACTCTATCGCATGCGCTACAAATTCGTTTTTCCCTTTTTAGCGTGAAATCGATGGGAACGCGTCACTCTCGTGCCACAAGCGAGCGAAAATAAAATATTCTGAAAAATCGATATATATATATATTTTTTTTTTTTCGTTTCTTTTTTGTATTTACCAAATTTAGCGCTATTACCGTGATTTACTGAGAGGTACTCGGCAATGTCCACGTCTGTCAGGAACTTCTCCGTTTTTGCAAGGATTCTTCGGTTTCCTCGATGGAAACTGAACGATCCGTTTCGACGAAGCTTTCAATATGGTGAGATCGTTATTTTCGGCGGTTATTCCGAAAATCGGTAGAACGATCGGGGTGACGCAAAGGAACGCCAGGATCGCGAGGAGAAACGTTCCCGTCGAGAAATTCATCGCTACTGAATGACCGCTCGACGATAAAACGTTCGAGAATTATCGCAAAACACTAACGTAATACCGAGAGCTTCCCCGGTCACGAATTTCTATCGCGATGACCCGAGGGTCACGTGGGACTGAAAAAATAATTAAATGAAAGACAAAAAAACAGGAAAAAAGAGAAAAAGCTCGAGCGAGCTGCGCAAATTGACGAGCGCGTGCAAATTTCTTTCTGGAAAAAAAAAAGATCGAAGAAAAAAAAAACAACTTTCATGACCACGCACTCATCGATGACCTCGTTGTCTTGTTTTTTTTTTTTTCTTTTTTTTCTTTTTTTGTTGCGTGGATGCGCTTTTTTGTTTTGTTTGGTTTGCGAACCCGGAATTATCAACAAGGGTGATTTTTCTCGTATGATTGTAGCTCGCTCGTTATCGCGATCGTACAACTGGGTCGCCGAAGCACTTGACAAATGTTTTCCAATATATGCATCCTCCTCTATTATATACTCGTTACGAGGAAGATACGGATGGAAACCCGTTCACCTGCTAATGGTTAATACAGTATACCCGAGAATCCACGAGTATTCATCCACGAAAATGATTATTGCAACGAGAGCTTTATCCGGTTAAAACCAGATTTCCACAAGATTATCCATTCGATCATGAACGTAATACGGGTAATAATTCGGGCTATATTATTATCCTGACGACAGCAGAGTACTGTCGCTCGATCCAGCGAAATCGATGTCCTCTAATGTGTTTTGTCGAGAACGATAAATTTCGAGGACTGATCAAAAAACTAGACCTTTAGACTGAAGGTATTTTTGGATGGGTGATAAAAAATCAACGGAGTCCTTAAAAATTTGAGAAATTATATTTCTCGATAGATTAATAATAGACAAATTATTGTGGAATTTTTCACCAAATAATTTAGGAGTTATAAAAGTAGTAATTTGAAACGATTGTTTGTGAGAAAATAGCTTATGGAGACGTTAAAGATTGAAACACGAATCGAACCAAATCACTGGGAGAATTCTGAAAATTTTATCAAATCGAGCTATAGGATCGGGCGATTGATTTGGCTAAGTTGCAAATAAATCAATCAATAGGGTGACTATTTATAATAATAAGATGATTTCGAAGTATCAATGAAATTTAAACAGAGAGAAACTTTTTGTAGGGCAGTTGGAACGAAAATAAAGTTACAGGCAAAACTTCATACAAGCACATGCCAATATCGTCTAATTTGACTTAATTGAGATTTGAATTATTATTCGTCGAATTCGTCGAATTATTATTGAAAGTGAAGAATTATTAATTTTGACTATTAATTTATTATTAGCTATTTGCAAGGTTAAGTCAGCTTTTTGTCAGGCTAAACATATACGATATAATGTATACTTGCAAATCCTCGATTACCTTATTTTGGACGGTTCATTTAATAACACCTCAACAAAAATACAATAAAAATGGAGAGGAAAAAACCGAGTTTTCGTCGCAAGCCACCGAATGGTTTTGGAGCGTTGCCACGCCTCGAAATTTCTATTTTGCATATTTATTTTCTCACTTTTAGTTCTTCATCAAACATTTCCCTGATATCTGACTTCCAGATCTCGAAACGAGCGATTTACGAAATAATTAGAGATTTTTCTTATAACGAATGATGAACAATTCGAGAAATGAAAAAATAATAAGTTCGTTGCACTCGAACAGGAACTTTCAATCTCGCGTCAATTATTGAACGAATGAAACGTTCAAATCGTTTAAATGCTTTATCGATTCAATTGTTCAACATGCACACGGATAATTTCACTCCGGTAAATCGAAGCTTCGGCAATCAATCAGAGATGCCGATCAACCGTGGATACATCGGGAAAATATCCAACGTCGATAACTCAATATCGGAAAACGTAGAAAGGAATAGAGGAATGATTTATGCGGAGAATACTTGATCTACTATAAATAGTAGAACACCTATACGTGGCGAAATCAGAATCACGTAACATTCCTGCATGGAGTGACAGGTGGCACCTAATTGTCCATATGCAAACCGATCAGTGAAAAACTTTCGATTCGCCAATTTTTAGCTTCAAAAAAATTAGCTCGCAATAATTTTTGGGATTTGACATCGACATCTCGAATCGAAGTATCCACTGCAGTTTTCGATTAAGGTAATACGATGAGACGGATCCTAAATTTTTTAATATAGTGTAATGTAGTAATTCAGAATTACGTCCGCGAAATTCATGATTCCTCACCGAGAAAATAGAAGAGTAATTGATTCATGAAATCAATGCATTTAACACACCATTCGAGAAATCCGTGCAGGTCGATCTTTGGAACGGAAATATTAATAATTTGCAATTAGATACAAACTGCTTAAATTCATTGTATTTTACGATTTCCGGAGTAAAAAATTATAGATGTACTGTTAACTAGTCAATTCTCCAATACTACCTTAATCGAAAACATTCTACGAAAAATAAGTTTTTTATTTCCTTCATATTTCCTTCAGCGGAATGAGAATCTGATTTCAAACATACGCCATTTTGATTCGAAGCCGAATAGCAAAGAGTTCGAATAAAGCGATCAGGACGTCAGTTGGATTTCGTACAACCCTTTTCTTCGGGGTTGAAAATCAAGTGTTGAAGATAAAGAGGGAAGAGAAAGCGGAACGAAGTTGATTCCTGAGTCGACAAGGGTATATTCGAGGAACGGTGGTACTCGCGGTACACAGGGTTAGATTGACGGGCAATTTGGCGAGGGGTAGCCCCGAGGGACATAAATTGCGAGGACCGCAAGCACGCGAATCCAAAGATTCTTACAGCGTTGAGATTCCACGTGAGATAGGTACTCGAACATTCGAGGCTTTCTTGAATACAGGCCTGAGTACTTTGGGGTATGGAAGGTGATACTCCCGCTCGTTTTAACACCGTAAACATTGCCCGAACAATGCAGGGATCGGTACAACGTTGAAGACGAGAACGAGCCTCGTAATTTTCCTAATTGCCCCCGTATCACAATTTTTACTGCGTCACTCGTAGCCCAGTTGGTTCTACGAAGTGTACGATGCATACGCTAGATGAAGAATGAACGCAGATTGGCTTGACGTACAGACTCGGCTGATTTGACTTCTCGGAAGGTTGATTGCGTTTTTTTATCCGGGTCGCAGTCACCAAGCGGTTCTGCATTTTCCACGTCGGTCCATTCTCTGTCCGGGTTTGCACGTGTTGATTCTCTTGCGTCGCGGAGCCGTTATTATAGTCGCGGCATCGCGGGGTTCCTCGATCGCATTGGGCTCTTCCCCGGAATCCGTACTTTGGCTCGTCAAGTCGATTGACGGTGCGGTTCTCTTGCCAAGTCCAGCGTTGAAAGAATCAACGAAACCGCGGAACGACCAGGCGTTAGCGCTAGTTGCGCAAATTGCCAGGATCAACAGCCAAACCGGAAACATCAGTATGAAACGTCCAACGTTCATTGTCCACTTGACGATTATCACCAACCGCGAATTAATTATCACTCTCGAAACTTCGCGTTTTGGACACTTCGTTCGGACCAACTTTTGCGATACGTATCTTCAATGCCCGTTGATTTATCCGCGAATGAAAAATGGTTTTGAAAATAAAAAGGTCCGCCGTAACGTGCGTAAACCCAAACTCGTCCAACTCGGGTATCGTTACATGTGCGAGTGCGCTTCTCACGTAACGAGGGACTGCGGTGTCGTCGTCGACGAATCACTCGATAACCCTCTGACTCGAAAGATCTCTCCCGTTCACGGTCACCGTACTACTCGAGCCAATAACGAAACGATCCGCAAAAAAAAAAAAAAACAACCGAAGATACGCTCGTACGACCTCTACCAATCTCATTTACACTTGTTTGGTAAATACCCAACGACACGTGAATGGAAGCCCATTTACCTATGCTCGCGAAAACGATTGTAATTTGATCCAGTCTACTTTCGTCGTCAGCGAATTCTCCGCTTTCAAATCGTCGACTTCTGTCGCGTGTTGGCGCGAAAGAGCCAGTTTGCTCGATGACGAATGTATATCAGTACGAGTGGGTTGAAGATACGCGTAAAGTGGAATCGTACGTGCTGGTGTTGCTATAAAGCGTTCTTGAATATCATTGGGATATTTCACGATTGAGACAGCTCATCAAAGTGCGAAAACTGAGATCCCACTTAAACGAATAGATGTAAGCGTGTAATTCAAGGTGCACTAGGATTAGTCGTTTTTCAGAAAACAGTTAAGAAAATTCAGAATGCATCCTTTTTAACAAAAATCATGGTGAAGTTAAGTAAAAGTTAGGTCAAGCTATTAGGTATTATTATTATTATTATTATTTTCGATCGATGGACAATAAATTTATTTTTAATTGAATATTCGTAAACCCAATTTAATTGATAAGAATCAGGACTAAGGTCCATCGAGGACGAATTTCGGAGTATCAGGAACGAAAAGAGTTCGCAGCTTCTCCAGCGTATTCCTGATGGCTGGATTCGGAATTGTTATCCGGGGTTAAGAAGGGTCAAACGTTTCGTCGATCGATGGTAGAGGATAAAGTTTTTTTTTAGAAACGGATATGTCCGATTTACGATCAGAGTTGAAGTTCCAAACGGGACGTTCCGGAGGAAACAAAATAACGTAATTCTGAGCTACATTTTGTGGATATTTGTGAACTACGCTGGAAAATTCAACGTCGCAGTTGATACGATTGCAAAAGCTGCCGCAATCGCGATGTTCCGTAAAAAAAAAAAAAAAAAACGTTTTGGATTTCTGAACTTTCGACGTGAACTTTTATCGGGCGTATCTCCGTTTCGAAAAATATCAGTATCTTTGGAAATTCGTTCCAGGAACGGTTTTCGACGACCTACAGTGATCGTTTTTACCAACCGTCACGATAGCGCTCATTAGGGCGACTACGTCAGTTTCTCGACGGCATCGTCGCGTTTCTATCGTACTTCACTACGAAAAATCTTAGAATTCATTCTACTTGCGCAACGATCAGTATAACGCGTATCCAGTCGGGGCTTTAGACGCCGCGAATGATAACGCGCTGCTCGTCAACGATAAACCCAAAGAGTTCTCCAGTGTTCCCCCGTGTCGCCCCTCTTTACACTCCGGCACCTACCCTAACAGGCTCTTCGACATATAGCACCGGGAGCTTTTAAGCCCACTTTCGCGACTCTCGAGCTCATCCGCAAGCTTCCCCCTTGTTTTCAACCCTTTCCTCTTTATCCGATAAATCGCATCCGTATTGTTCCCCCGATATCTCGAGGGCTGCGCTATACTCTTTTCAGTCTATCCCTCTCTTCAGCCGGAAGAGCTTCCACCTGAACAAAATCATTAGAACGCCCGTATCCATGCGCGCGAATCGTCATGCAAATCGTCATTCCAAGATAATTCGCAGATTCGTAGGCATCGAAAGTATACGTATCAGCTGATGGTAACTTATCGTCACTGATTCCTCGCTGCTATCCGGTCGGTAATGATGGATTATCGGTTGGTAAGGTTGGAATCCCGTTAGGTCCTCGAATGAGTGGTGCCATCGGAAGGCGCTTCTTAAAACACTCGAAGATCCTTGACCGTGGGTAACGAAATTATCAAAACTGAAGGGTCCTAAGAAACCTGAACGCTTTTCCGGAAGTTCCCATTGCGACCCTACTTTTTGAACGTTTTTACCGGCAAATGGATCCTGCGGGCTGGTACGGCGATTCTCTACTTTGCCGTCCCTCGATTCCGCAGTTGGAATATCGAAGCTGCTAAAACTAGTTCTGGGGACTCTTGGATGTTGGGTGACGTACTGAGAGTTCAATCAACTGATAAGACGTACTTCTGACGATTGGATCAACCGTAGCTGCTCAGTTTCCTGGTTCGTGGAGGTCGCTAGAAACTGTGATACGGCGATCACTGTAGATGGATTACGTTCAGTTTAGTACAATTGTACTCAATCTGATACGTTTGCCAAATATACGATAGGTCGGTAAGCCTTCCCTAAATCTATTACGTTTTTCAGTATTTCCAGTACCTCAATGAGAAGAAGATCAAGAAGAAGATAGTTAACTTTGACATCGCTGTCGAAGAATTCAAACTTCAGATCCTGGCCTTTTAGGATGAGCTATACTAGGATTCGGGAATACAAAGTCCAGCCCAAATAGAAATAACTCTGATTCGCTATCAACACGGCTCCGTTGTCGTTAACTTCACTAGTATCGAAATAGAGGCAAAAAGATAGTAAGGATAGATTACGACGTACCAAAAAACGGTTTGTGGGCATTAATCAGTGAAGGGTAGTTAGGGAACGTAGAAGCTCTAGAGTCTATCGATGGCAATGTAGCGATTGGAAAATGGAGGATCACTCGATCCTTCGCCAACGTATTACCACGGTGTCTCCCCTAAAATCTGTCATGGCCATAGCGCGGCCACATTGATCGTGAAATTTCAATTTCATCGGGATTCTTCATGGCCGAGAAGTTTTAAGCGGAGTCACACGGTCGATTGATCCTTTCAAGACCGTGAAATTTTGGTTTTCGTATCTTTAGAGGTGCTCGGTTCGAGCGTCAGGCATTGATTATACGGAATATTGACCACCACGGGAGTTATCGCACCTTTTCGTTGTAAATAATGCATCGTTGTGGGATATACTCGAACATTATGTAAATACGTACTAGGCGCTGCCGTAGGGGCCTGCCGGCATTAAAGACTCCTTATCACACGCAACCCCCTGTTACGTACGTCTCACATAAGTTTATCGTCCGGACATTGGCGAGAATTAATGGAACGTCCACTAATCATAGCGCTGTATTTTCAGGCATGCCCAAGGAACCGTACATACGCGAAACTCTAGTTTTATTCCGACATACTTCGCAGCGACCGTATCACATGGAAAATCATTCGCGTTTCTCCAGTCCTCAACTTTTCTTCTCTTTCCATCCAACACGCCCCTCTTCCCACCTTTTTCCTTGAATACAAACATTTTTCCATCTTGGACACTGAAACGATTCGAAGACTTTGCGAAAAAACAAAAAAAAAAAACAAGACATTCCATTGCGCCCTTTCGATCCGCGTTTCATGGAAATCCGAAACCGTCAACTTTCCCTGGAGACATTATCGCGCGAACTACGAGTTTCCGTCCGCTTAGTGAACTTTTCCGGTGTGCATGTCGCGAGACTTTTCGTTAAACGTGCCAACGTATGGGAGGAGTTACGAAACACGTATGACCTCTTCTTGACCCGCAGCAGGGAGATTTACGTATTCCATTTTCAAAGGTCAAATCCTTTGACCGCAATTATCAAAAGTAATGTAGGTATGCACATATACACACACACACACACACGTAACTCCACAATCATGTATACATAAAAGAGGATCTTCGAAACTTCTGCAGTTCCCACAGATCGTCGAAGAGGGCACTCTCGGTGGTTCGCGCTTTTGAGTCTCCCTCCCCGTTCTCCTTTTTGCAACTTTGCATGTGTCTTACAAAAGAATGTTTTTCTTCTTCCCCCACTTGTTTTACTTTATTTTCGGCCCTCTTGCGTTTCCTTTTGGCAACGTTAATCGCTTTGCGAACGCGAGTCCGCGGAGCGCGTCCGCTTCGCAAGCGCGCGTCCATCGATCGTACACGTACTTAAATATATTCTTCTCGCTCAAAAACTTTGAAGTACTTACACACACACACACACACGCACACATATATATGTATATATATACACACATACATGAGCGTATATACAAATAACATACGTATAGGCGTACGAATATATCTGGGTAAATTTTAAAAGGGCAAATGATTGACGGAGGTCGCCTACCGGGCAATTCCAGTAGCGGGCAATTGCGTGCAAGAAATTACCCGCCAATGCGAACTGGCACGCAAGCACGAAGCGCCAAGGAGAGCCGACTTTTCGTACTTTACGTTGATGTACTGCATATTATACTTATAGTACAGCATTTACGAAATGTGTATATATATATATATATATATATATATTTAAATTTATATTCTGCCATATATATATATATATATATATATCAGAATATAAATTTATATACATGGAGCATGTATTAATATAGTGGTCTGTGCATCCTGGTATCCGCGGCGCTTCGCGCTTGTCTCAACGGCTAAGGTGCGCACATCAGACATCACGTAATCTGTGGACGCAGCGGACGTAGGTGTACGCTAGTTTGTGCATACGTATATTTGCATTGATGCACGTATGAAGCTTTGTGCGGGCCTCGACGGTCGTCGATTCATCAACGAGCATGCAACGTTGCGCTTTCGCGACCAAAACGGATTGGATCGAATGATACCGCGAGATTGATTTTTCAAGGTGTGTATGTGGGGGAGGGGGGAGGCTGGTGATGATCCGGAAACTTTTTTATTCCGAGTAAACTTGAGAAATACGTTCGGAAATGTATAGAACCGGGAGATTCGGAATGGGACGATGAAGGGGGCAATATTAACGTCGTTGAAGGGACTATGGAAAATCGATGTTACAGATGATTTTAGTTTTGAGGCTTTCAGGGATGTTAATGTTATTACTGAAGTTAGGGATTTCGAAACGAGGCTGGTTTAGGTTTGTTTAGGTTTTTTGTGGATTCAGAGTCGAGATCTGAAGCGGCGCTGTCCCAATGATTCGTAAACTACAATTTGGATCGTTTGGGTTGGAAACTCCGATGTTGGAGCGGCGGTGTCACAAGTTTTCCATGTTTAGTTCCTGCCATCTGTTCAAATCACTTTTCTGGGCAAATCGACGTTTCAGACGTATATTTATCATCTTTTCATAAGCCGCTACAGTTCGGATCATCAAGTTCGAGAGTCCCGATGAAAACGGATCTTTTTCTCTTACTAGAAGGTATATATATATATGTGTATGTGCGTGGGTATGGGCATGTTATTGGCTATTTTGAAGAAAAAAAATGAAGCGTGACCATGTTTTGTTGACCCCTATAAAGTATGTGGCTAATAGTTTGCTATATCTCGTGCTTAACGCGCTCCCGACCGAAACCGAATTTTACGAGGGCACCTTTTACACCTCCGGGGAGCAAGAAACTGGAAGACAGTGGAAGGAGGAGAGAGAAGGAACGATTGTCGGAGCCGAATCGCGCACCGCGGGCTCGGCAGGTATACTCGCGTGCCGTCTTTCCTGTTGAACTCTCTTGTCGTCCTTGTGCCTTTTGGGTTCGAATTCTCTCTATGGACAATCTCTATCTCCCCTTCGTATATGGGTAACAAAGCGTCTTCGTTTTTTCTCGAGACTACTAGAAATAGAAGACTCTCTCTCTTTTTCTTTCCTTATAGATCGTACACTTTAAAGCCACGATCTCTCTTCTCGCCTTGATAAATCGACCACGAAAATCAATCGATCGAAGGTATAGATCTCGTTATTGAATGTGCCCTTTTTTCATAGTAAGGAATGACAGACTATTCCGGTTGTATAATTGATTGTACAATTTTTTACCGAAAGAGTCCGAAAATGATGAGAGTAGGATTCGACAGGAATGGACCGCGAACACCGCCAAGCTAGCCAATCCTAAAAATATGTTTTCAAGCTTTTTGTCCGAAAAATAGTTTCCTCGACATCGATACTCTTTTAATTCTTAAAAACGTTGAAAAACGTTTTTCCAGTAGCTTCCGTCCAAAAATCTGGGTCATTAAAAACCTGCCTTTTTTCGTTTCCCCGATACACTCGAAAAGTTCGATAAAACATCTCGTTACTTTACGAAACATTAATTCTGAAGTACCAATCGTAAAATTATACGATTCAATTTCAATGATTATTCATTCGATTTCTGTGAAGGTAACGAAGAACGATGTCAACCGATGTCATTTTGGCTTCGATATTTAGCTTAAAATATGTACTAGCCGGTTCTCAATCCTTCGTGTCTACTTACAGGAATAACTGGTTCATCGTTGCAAGGTTGCCCCTACAATTGCTATTGCCGAGATAGGATTTACCGATGTCACTATATCCACCAGGAAATGTCGAGTTTCGCTATTAGATCACGAGCTGTTAAGATCAAATGAAAATAAAACGTGAAAGAATGAGGGAATCTTTATCGATTATCCTGCAGCGAACTATCGGGGCCTGGCGATTAATCGGAAAACATGAGTGATCCCTAGTAGAAACTCGAATTCCACCTAGAACCGTGTACGTGTATCTTAATTTAAGGGGGAAGCGCGGGGGAGTTTCTCGCCTCCACCTGGACCGTAATATATAATTCTATCTTGGTTTTCGCGTCGACAAGGCAGGAAAGGAGTACGCGTGTCTTAATGTGTGTTCAATCCGTGTGTGCGGACGCACACCCGTAGAAACGTGTGCATATTCTCGAGCCGAGAGAACACACGGTGTATACGGTCCGGTGTTTGCCCGGTGTCGGATTGCTTCGGTACACGCTGCGAAGAAACGAGGCGTGGCGCAACAACGCACAGGTACTCCATCTCTTACACTTTTTACTTTCTTGAACACGCATCGCACGCACGACAATATTCGCGTTAGATACGGAGTAATGCGCACGGACCCAAGACGAATAAAACAAATTCATTCGCATCGAAACTTAGCAACACTTTCGAAATAATTATATTTCAAACATCGCTGTAGAAATTTTCGTCAAATTTCATTTTCGATCAAACAAATAACAAAGTTCTGGTGCGGTGAAAAAGTACGTTTTGTTCGTTTAAATGAAGACTCGCGATTGGAAAATCTATATTGGAATTGAAAAAAATTGCATTGGTATAAAAATGTTCTATCGAAACGGATAAAGTCCCATTGAAATGTAAAAGTTTTATTGAATTTAAAAAACGCATTAAGAAGGAAAAAGTTTCATTAGAATGGAAAATGATGTATAGGAATAGGAAAAAGCTTCAGAGGATTGATAAAATGTTGTATTGGAATGGAAAATGCTGCGTTGGGATGGAAAGTATTGCATTGGAATGGAAAACGTCATATCGGAATGGGAAAAGGCCCACGGGAGTGAAACAAATTTTGCAGTGGAATGAAAAGTATCGCATCGGGATTGAAAAAAATGTATTCGAATAGAAAATATTATGTTGGGCTAAAAAAAGTCTCGTCGGAAATAAAAAAATTTCATTTGGTTAGAAGATGTTACATCCGAGCGAGAAAAAGTCCCGTTGGAATGTACAAAGTTTTATCGAAATAAAAAAAAATACATTGCTATTGAAGAAATTAGGTTACAATAGAAACTGGTCCATTGGAATGGAAAAGCTTGCATTGGAATGGGCAGCGTTGCATTGGATCGGAACCAGTTGCAGTGAAATAAAAATAAATCACGGTCCCTGGCAGTCATATTGACCTTGCAGTAAACGCGTCGCGTTGTGTAACGAATAAACAATTATTGTTGTTGCATTCTTTCTCGGATAGGTTATACATCAATCGATAATGTTCCGAGATCGGTTCGAGGCGATCGCCCGCTGCGAGGTAGACGAAACGGGACAGCAATGATCGTGGCTACCGTGAGCTCGTATGGGATCAGAATTTGGACTATCTTGATCCTCGTGATCGTGCATTGGTCAAGTTACTATTCACCAAGGTATATGGGTCCGAGTATAAACTACGAACTATCGTATGAGAAATCGAGATCGCGCTCACGCTGTTTCTCGTACCACGGGCGGTGAAAACTAATTAAGGAATTAATTAAAATGGTGCTTACTCAGCTATAAAGTTTCGTTCATCGATCAGGCATTGACCGAGACTCCTATAATAGTTACTGATATATCGAATTTCTGTATGCGTGACCACGTACGAAACTCGCACCGTTCACTAGCCGAAAACGAATTTAAAAAATAAAACAAATAAATAAGTACCGCTACCGAAATCGTGAGCGATCGAGAAGCGAAAACCCTTCCGTAACGTTCTTCCCTTTCCCTTCTATTTAATAAAAATTACTCGATCCAAAGATAGTACAGGATATCGATGATAATTAATAAAAAATGTGTAGGTGGTTTTCGTTGAGAACAAACGAAAAAGTGAATATTTAACAAATCTATTGAAGACTGTTTTAAAAATATTCGTTCTACAAAAATCCGTTACATGAAAGAGAAATAAATACTTTAAAAAATATATAAAGTTTGACAAAATAATAACTAAATAATGATATAAGAAAAAAGATTAAAAAATCAAATATCAAAAGAGAGCGAGAGAGAGCTCTGGAAACGATCCATACTCGAATAAATACAAATATTAAACCTTTTGTTCGAACAATTTTTTTATTTAAAGACAGTTTCCCCATAAAAAATGAAAAATATTTTATGCTGGAGTTCATACGTTTACCGCATAAAAAAATCACCTATAAATATAAATGAAAAACGACAATTAAACTAAAGAATCGAGATCAAAATGTCCCTTCGCTAAATCTTTAACTTTCAGTTTCATCAATACAGTCAATGATTTAACGATTCCATTCGAAGATGCCAAAAGTCCGTTTTTTTTTTCTTTTTCAAAGCAAACGCGTTTCTTGTTCCGTAAAATACATTTCCTCAATCTTCGAGGTATTACAAATGGAAAATTATTATAAGTGCACATTAGGCCGGCAGTTAAACAAACGTTTTTCATTTGAATGAAACAAAAAATGTGTTCGTTCGGTACAAATTGTTTCGCCAAGTGTGAGGAGAGAGAAAAGAGAGAGAGAGAGAGAGAAATGCGGCTCGCGTGCTCCATCCCTGTCGCTACAAATTAGAGCAAAAATCATGAAGCAGGATCGTGGCAAATAACTTGTGCAGTGGAGTGGTACAACCGCTATGTATAGGGGGATACGAAAGATCGTGGACGTACGAGGAGACGGTCACATGGAAAGGCAGATGTATACCAGTACACACAGGCGAAGTCGTACACACGGAGGAAACTGATACGAGAAGCGATCGAGGTAGTAGGTATGGAGAGTGAACAATGCCCTCCACCTTATTCTGGTGCTCCTGGAAGTCTTTCATGGTAGCGAAGGGCAGAAGCACCACGGCTAACAGCCTCCCGCGTTTTGGGTTTGTATATGTGTTTCATCCGTATGTATTGACGAGAGAGTTGGTCAGAGTGGTTCGCGGCTAACAATGAGCAACCAGGCTTGAAAGTCCGCAGCCACCGAACGACGCTTCTCTCTCTCTCTCTCTCTCCTTTTGATTTCCTCTTTTCACCCTCCTCGCGCCCTCTCTCGGCCAACACACGTGCACACGTGTTTGCGTGTAGGTCAGTCGACACGATCGTAAGCGCCTGGTTTGGCTCGCTCGCCGGTGTTTTTTTTTTTTTTTTTTTTTTTTTTTTTTTTTTTTTTTTTTTGTTTTTTCTTTTTTTTCCCTTTTTCCTTTCCCCTCTCGCTTTTTCTTTCTTTTT
>JAPYZI010003196.1:0-39763 GCA_030523105.1 Ophioninae sp. A BG-2022a | reverse complement strand
ATTTCAAAGTCGGACCATCGATTTTTGCAAATTTTTCCATACATACCCCTTTGCGTTTTTTTTAGCGATTTTTCGAGTAGACTTTCCGGGAAAACTATAAGAGATATCGATACGAATCCAACGCCATTGTTTAAGTTAGGCAAAAACCTTTTCCAAACACCCGCGATGAAACCCCATAGCACCTAAGGCGCTCGCTCTACGACCTTTCGAAATATCGTGATTTTTGAGATTTCGGGAAAACGGGCCTGGGAGGTCGAAAAAATGTTTTTTCCGTTTTTAAGCTCTTAAAAGGGTGTATTTAATCGGAAATTTTCCGCTGATTACGAATATGCCCGAGTTTTTGCCGAAAGTGCAAAATTAGAGTGGGAAAATGTGGAAAACTTGTCTACACGATTTGTTTCACCCTTTTCCCTAGAAATGGAGAGTTCAAGGCGGACGAAACGGTGGATTTATCTTGAAAATATAAAAACGCATCGACCCGACCCGCGATGCGACGCACACGCTTATACCCATCCACTCAGAATCTGAGGCCCACGTCCCCATTTCACGGAAGACGTTCCGCCGTGGGTCACACTCCCTATATATATATATATATATATATATACATCCAGATCGTAATAATCAACACGTATAGTTATTTACATATCTGATTATCGATATAAAATATAATACATAAACGCGAGTAAAAAAAAAATAGACACCGACGCAATGAAAAGTGAAGGGGTAACGACAAAGACGGTGGTACGAGGCTCGCGTCGAAACGGGTAGTAGGTACGCGTGTAGCCTATGCTGGAGGATGGAGGCGTCGGAGAGAGAGAGAGAGAGAGAGAGAGAGAGGAAAGAAGCGAGGGGCGGAAAGGGTACGGAGCGAGTAACAGTAGACACTCGGAGAATGTACGGTACAGGAGCACACGGCAAACCTGTGCAATTTACAAGCGAATGAAAAGTTAAGCCGGTGCCGAGCTTAGGGGTGGCTCCCAGACAATGGACTTCGGCTTTACAATCTCGACGGCAAACAAACCGTAGAAATCTCTCTCTGTCTCGCAGTGGCTCATTCGCGTCCGGACGTCTCTCGATCTCGGCCCTTCGCCCGATTCTTTACGGGCTCGGTGAGCGGTCCGCGTCGATCAACGGTCCGCCCGCTTCCGAACCTAATTGAGACACGATCGAGGCCTTCGTTGCGTACCTCCGGGCGGCCGAAACCATTTTTCCGTTTTCCATTTCAATACGTTGTTCCGCTTTCTTTTTCCCTTTTCTCAATGTTGATACCCTTTTTCGCTTTTCTCAATTTTTGTATCCTCTTTGGCTTCGTTTCGCAACTTTTTTCAACGCTGCCCCGGCCGCTCTTGATCGTTGCGCGACAGTTCCGAATAATCGCGTCTTCTTTAACGCACCGTAACGAACCGTTAACGGTCTCGGCGATAACCCGGGTCCCGTCGACGACCGATCCGTCGTTACGGATCGGTCGAATACGGTTACTTTCCGGTGGATAAATGAGACTGCATCGGTTGATATTAGGCATTAACGCGAAAGTCTAACACGGCGCACGCGCCGCCACGTGTGCGAGCGCGGACCGCGCGCCCCCCTCGCCCCCCTCGCCCCCTCCGCCGTCTCCGCCGTCGCCGAACCCCCTCGAAACGCTTAGGTAGGTAATACGGCGCACGCGTCTCGTTACAGCGGTCTCCTCTCCGGCGACGCCTCGTTTCATCAAATTCGACCCTTTATTTAATTAGCGACGCGGCCGACGTTACGTACCCGGTTGACGCGACGACGACGACGAGAATGACAATTTCTACCGCGCTCGAATAATCGTTCGATGCACCGAGCAACTTTCCACCCTTCCCCGGTAGCCTCCCGGCGGACCGGTCGATTCGTTCGATCGACCGGATCGAACGATCGTACGGTGCGCGCCCGCGCCGGAGAAATTACCGCGCTTGTCGTTGCGCCCCCGGCGACCGCGGGAGCCCCGATCTCTCGACGAGGGACGATTTCCGACGAGACGTTTCCGCGGACGTGATCGGGGCCTCGACTCCTCGTTCCTCGGTGGGAACTGACGAATTCGGGGATCTCTCGGAGTTCCTCGTTGGGCTAATTTTCGAGTCCGTTCGTGTTCGTTCGTTCGGGTAACCTCGGGGTTATCGCGGAGACGCGGAGGACATTTTTTTTGGGGCTCGTCGAAACGGGAAGGAAATTGTCCGGTTGATCCGGAGTTTCGACGGATCGCGACGTACCGGCCAAAACTCCGGTGTGTACCGGTGTACGAACGAAAACGGAGATACATCGATGCGTAGCTGCGAAATCTGCGATAGACGTCGGTGCATCGACGAAAACTGCGACGTACCTCCGTGGATCGACGAAGGCTCGCGCGCGTCGCTACGCGCGGGCGAAGACTCGAAACTTTCGAACCGGAACACCCGCGACGATGCCCCGGTGGCCCGTTGGCCGCAGAGATCGAATCCTTCGAGTTCCGTTTCGTCGCTTCTTTCTCGAGAACCAACGGGGAAATCCGGTAGACCCGTCGCGTATCGCGAGACGAACGAACCACCCGGTGAAAATCTTAACGCGCGAGCGGCCGCGATGACCCCCGCGAGGTACGACGTTCGTTGAACGAATATCCTCCGGCCTCCTCCTTCCGTCTCCGACCCCCCAATTTCGCGCTCCTCCCTCCTCCCGGTCGTCCCACGGTTGCGTCTCGTATCCTCGTCGCTTCCGTCCCGTGTACCGAGAGGAGACTTCCGCCGCCCAAAGTTCCATTCACGCGTACACCGTGATCGCAAACAGATCCTCCATCTCCCCGGTTGAGTCGAATATATTGAAATAATCTCGGCAAATACGACAAGTTCGGTTATGAAATTTGCCTAAGGGCTTGCGAGCCCTAAATCCGTCTCTCTCTCTTCGCTCCCTATAGGTTTCTCTCACTTTCTACCGACACGGATCCGTTCCATCCTACAGCCCCACCCCGCGCCCCTTCGAAACTCCCACCACCGTCGCCCGTGGTAAATTCTGTCGGTCGGCTCTTCCGTCTCGCTTAGCCGCCCTTTCCCTTCCACCCGCGGATTTTCTATCCGTTACGACGAGGAAGCCGAACGGGACCGTATCGCGCGGAGTTTCTCCGCTGTGGCTGCTGTACGGATTCGTCTCTCTCTCCGGTCCGTGGGACGGAGAGGGACGGGAATATCCGCTCGACGGGTGTTTGCTCGAAATCGGTTCAACAGCGACTCGCGTATTCGACGATTCGTTCCATCATTCGCGAGTGTTCGATGGGTCGAGGGACGGGTTCACGGTCGACCACGGAGAAAACCCGAAAACTACGAACCGACGCAACGATGTTGATCGTCTTTTTGGATTTAAGGACACGCGGAGGATCGCCGAATTTGAGACGTCGCTTTTATCGACTCTCGTTGATGCGGGGCTCCGCTTTCGGTCCTCGAAAAGAAAGGGTTTTTCACGAATTTACGAACGACGATCTTGACGCGGGATTGGTCGGTCTTACGAGTACAATAATTATATTGACGCGTAAAATGGAATATTTGAAAATTTGATTTTGCGAATTTACAATTCGAAAGCTAATATTTGTTGATAAAAAGGCAAGGATGCCTCGAACGGGGCGCCTCGTCCTCGTAATTGGCGCGTAATCGGCTTCGTTAAAATTGACTCGCGATTTTGGTCGCACCGGTCCTGAGTGTTTCGCGACGGAAAACGTATCCCAAAACGAGGGTTAGGAAGCTTGCGAAAACATCGGAGAATCCGGGTCGAAGAACGACGAGCGCAAAGAGAGACGAATCGAATAAGCGTGTACCGAAGCATAGAAATTGAAACCTTTGATACATCGGGGTGGGACAATTAAAGGCTAAACTACCCCTCGAGGGCAGGCGCGCCCCTAATGCTCTCTTTATGACGAGTTAATGCCCCTGATATCGCACGCGCCGACTCTCCTTGTTTGTACCGGCTCGACTCCGCGCTTCGCTACTGGCCTCCGTCTCCTTTTCTCTCTCCCTCGATAACCCGAAACGATCGTCCGTCTCGTGTTTGCGCAATCGCCGTTTTCGTTATTCGTCCCTCCAAACGCGATCGCTCCGTTTTTGCAATATCTCGCGATTATTGGTCGCCCGAGTTTCCCGGCCGGAGAATTCTCAAACGTTCGATCGATGAATCGATTCGACTCTTTTCCTATTTTTATTTTGTTTTTCGGCGCGTCGTCTTTTGTTCGCTCGTTTTTCGAAAATTTGTTGGAACCGACGATACGCGTGCCTCGGGTAAACCGTCGAACGCGAAAACTAGCTTTTATTTTACTCTCTTGATCAGGATTTTTTCATTCTTCGATTCGATCATTCGTCGTCGTTCGTCGCGCTCGTGGGTGACCGGACCAGCCGCGTCCCCTCGTTACCGGGCATCGGTAAAAATCGGTACGAGCGAACGGAGCGCGAATTCCGGAAGGTCGGGGACTCGTCGGATCTCGACGAAATGATTTTTCGCGTTTCGAATTTGTAGCGGAGAGTCGCTCGGGGTCGGAGGTCGGTCGCGGAAGGGGTCTCCGAGCATCGAAGGGTGAATTCGGGTGCGCGGGTGGCGAAAGTGTCCGGAGAGGGGGCCGGGGCGAGAAAGAAGAACGCGTCGAGCCCTTCTCTCTCTCGTTGAAAGAGACGGCCGTTCTCAGCCCCTTGGGCTCCGAGAGGGTTCGGCTCGGTCCCCGTGCATTCGCCGAGTCCGCAAGGGAGAACCGAAACGAGAGAGATTCGGGGTGCACGCGCGGATACCTCGAGAGCGCGTTACACTTTGCTTCGTTTCGGAGGCTTTTTGAGAACCACTGAGGCCGGTTGAATCGCAAGGGGGGTGAGCGCACGAGAAAAGTTGATGTCGTGTTTGCACTAGAGATCTACCAACCGAATAATGTAATACAGACAGCTCCATTGAGTCCTCCCCGAATATATCCGTCACCGACCGTTCCACTATTTTTCCCTTGCTCTTTCGTTTCCTTCCCCCCCCAACCGAGTTCGACTATTCGACGCTTCGTCTCCGTCGCTTTTCGATTATACCCTCGAGAATCAAACCCGCGCGATTATTGGGTTGTTCGAACTTGGCTATTTACGGTTTTTCGGGTTCGTTGATTCTTTCACGAATTTTCTAGGTTCGTTCGCGTTCGTTTTGATTTTTTGGTTTTGTTTCGGTTCGTTTGAAATATTTTTGGGTTTGTTGGCTCTTTTGTTTTTCGTTTTCGATTCGATCGGGTCGTTTGAAATATTTTTGGCTCCGTTTGGATTCGCTTTGGTACGTTTTGGGTTTGCGCGAATTACGTTTGGTTTATTTGGGCTTTTCGTAACGTCGTCCCGTTCGTTCGAGCTCGTATTGGATTTTCTCATGTTTTCTCGAGTCATCCTGGAGAATCGCGCAGAAGCGTGCGAGTGAGAATTGAATCAGCGAGGGTTGCTCGCTCGGCCACCAATTTTCTCGATTATTTCTCACCCGATGCCTTCCGGTTGTACGTGATAATTCCCCTGTTTCTCTAACGCGTGGAAATCGGGCGTGAAGATGGACGCGCGACAAAAATCCCTTTATTGGAAAAGAGAGAGAAAGGGCGAGTCGTTGCGGCACCCGAGGATTCTTTTCATTTTGACTATCCACCCCGGGCTCACGGGGCAAACATTCGGCAAACGAGCGTTTCGCTTTCCCAGTTTTTTCCGATTTGCTCCATCAACGCGAGAATCCTCGCGTTTGCTCGGGTTCGTTCGGGTTATTTTTCGATAACTATTTTTCCGAATAAAATCTTCGTAGCGAAGAAAAAGATTATTGAATCAATCTTTTTTTAACAAACGATAAAAAACTCGGACCGGCCAATCTCCGAGTTGCCCTTTTTCAAAAAAAATCGCACAAAATTCAAATTCGAAAGTCCCTCCGAGTAAACCCAAACGGAGCCAAAAGCTTGAAAAAAAAGATAAAAATAAATATTTCAAATTCCTCCAAATTCGTGACAAAATTTAACTCGAGAGTTTCTTCCGTTCCAGCCTTACCAGGGAACAGGTAACACAACAAGTGTCGTCTCACGTTGGTCGGATGATGAGGAAAATACATTGACAATGGTGTCGGTCGCGAGGAGAAGGTGAAAAGGTATATTCGACGCCAGGGATCTTTCTCACTTGCTCTACTCGTTTCAAGGTGTAGAAGGAGGGGGGGGGGGGGCGGTGTAAGGGAAGCTTTAAACGGGTGTCGAGGCTTCGGCGCGCGACGTCCTCACGGTAAACTTCAAGGATCTTTGGTACGATTTTTCTCGAGAGGGTCTCGTTTCTCCTAAAGCCTGTGACAATGCACCAAATGAACCGAATTTGCGAAACTCGTGAATGTATCCTCCATCGGCGGTTGGTGGAACGGGGGCGGGGGATTTCGGTGCATCCTGGAGAGGGGAAGAGGGAGACGGAAGAAAAGACGGAAAAGGAGAGGGGTGGGGAGAGGCCGCGGGGGCGCCGAAAAGAGACAGGAAAAGCTGATGCACACCGCTCAATGGTTCTGGAGTGTCCCCAGGGCGGCTTGGATCGAAGAGGGGCTTGGATCTCAAAAGAAGAAGAAGAAGAAGAAGAAGAAGAAGAAGAAGAAGGGAGCTCGCCAGGCGTTAGAACTAACACCGTTCGGATCCAAGTCGCGTCAAGAGAAAGAGGTTGGTGCCCCCCCCCTTCGGCCCCTTAAAATTCTTGCACGATTTGCGTCCCAAAGTGATTCTCCTCACCGCGCTTACCAGGTAGGTACTCGAGAATCCCTCCAAAGAAGTTCATTAAGGAATCCCTGATGGGGTATCCCGTTGCAACGTATTATCCACGTGTAACGAACCCTTCGAGCTTTTTAAAAGAGGTTACGTGTTCTCGGGGAGCGGCGGGGAGGGGACTTCGGATACAAAGTGGAACGAACCGGTACGAGTACCGGAACTGTGATCTTCGACGAGTTTCATCGGGGCTAATGCTTGGCTGTTGAAATATCGGTAAACGTAAAAGGGAGGGGGATCGTGAAAAACGAGTTTTTCAATTTCGTGCGGATTTTTAATGAAACCTCCACTTTTGACGGTTCAATTTTATTCGATCGAAGATTAAATTTTATTGTTTCAATTTCCATGGAACATTTATTAATTCGAATTAAAATTCATAAGCTAACTTGCTACGATGAATCTTTCGATCGGAGATAAACTGTAAATATCGATAAATTTAGGTGATTCCAAAAAATCGAACGAAAATTCGTGCAGCGAACGTTTCGGCGATTAATAAATTACCGGCGAAGATTTAATTAATTGAACGGTTCGTTCGAACGAAGGTTCGATCGATCGAAACGTTTCATTCAAAATGTCGGTTCGATAAAGGAAAAGCTTTAATCACGCGAAGACACGATTGATCAACAGCTTTCGTTTGAAAGGACGGTTCGATTGATCTTTGATAAATCAAAAGACACGACTAAACGAAATCCGGATTATTAAAAATTTTGATTAAAGGACGGCTCGATCGAACAAGGGAACGAATTACGCGCGGGCTTAATTAAAAATTTCGATTTTGCGTTAACCGGAAAAGCTTCTGTATTCCCAAGCTACCGATGAATTACGGTTCGCGAACAATAGCAACGAATTCAGCGATAACGTATTTCTCACACGAAGGATAATGACGAAGTATAAATACAGCGCCGCTGTTATCATCGTTTTCCCGTGTTTCGCGTTTTATCCGTTTTAACGCGTCTTCGATTCGAATTTTCGGAGTTGGGAAAAAAAAAATGCTCGCCGGTTGGACGAAGCCTCGTTAGAAATAGTTCGGTCGAGCGGAGAATCAGAGATCGAAACGCGCGTGTCGGCGATGCAATCAGGAGTCCCGGGTGGACCGAGAGATTCCGAGGAGGGGGAGGGGGGGGGGGGGATACGACCGGACTCGATGAATTCGATAAACGCGTTAATCGTTGAAAATTATTTGACGGTGCGCGTTGCCGTATTAATGAGTTTCATAACGCGGTAACGAAACATCGACGATAAAATAATGCGAGTGAATCATTTGACCGGGTCGAATGACCGGGTTCGTCGTCCCAAATACGCTGATAAAATTTATCCTCCGACTCTCCGTCCCTCTTTTAGTACCGCTGTTCGTCGGTAGCATCCGCTATCGCGTTTCGTCGACGACAATAATTATAACGAGGAAAATCTTCCAACGAACGCCCCCCTTGCTCATTTTGTTCGACCGAATTCGCTACTCCACCGGGGAACGTCCTTCCTCCGCGTTTTATTCAACGCGAAACGCGTTGGTACGCGGACCGGCGCGATTCCACGAATCAACCCCATCGCTGTCTTTCGTTGTCGTTTAAAACGTCGATCATTGAAAATCGATCGATCGATCGCGATACCAAGAAGAGAATTTATTAATTTTTTTAGAGCCTTGCGCTCAAAAAAGAATTAAAAATAACAGTTTCATTATTTTTCAAAATAATTGTTATTTATAGACGCGAATAAAAATTACATTGAAATTTGTTATTATTATTTGTATAATTATAATAATTTGCGTTTAAATAAATGTACAACGCTAATAATAATTTAATAATAATCATTCGAATGGACACATCGATCGAACGGAACGAAAAATTAATGTTCCAAACATTTTACAAAATAAGGTTTTCATTGTTTCAAATTATTATTACATCGTTCCCTTAGAATACAAATATTATTATTTTTTCAAACAAACTCTGGTTTTATCGGTATTATTTTCATGTTTTCGTTGCAACGAATTATTTATTAATTAAAAAAATGTTTGTTTAAAAAATACGCGAACCGAAGACAGAATTGATTTTTCACATTTTCTTCTCGGTCCGAATTTTCGTATCAACGAACATTCTCCGATCGACAAAAGGATTAAGCAAAAAATGGATTGATCAATGTATACGTATATACGCGCGCGGACTCGCGCGTGTACACAAAATCGATGAGAGAGCGTTTTTCGAATATACATGGACCGCGCGAATAAAGAGGAAGCGACGACGAGTACGAGAAACAGAGCGGGCGAACGACGCGCGAGTTATCGCGACAAAAATGATTCGCGGAGAGATAAAACGCACGGGGATGGTTGTGTACGCTCGTCCGCGTATCATACATCGGGTATTCCAGATAAAAAGTACGGGCTCGAAGTTCGCAAGACGGATCGCAAAGTGCACGATTAATCGACGTCGAGTGAACGGACTTTGTTGAAATTTGTAGCGCGTGAAAGGAAAGAACCAAAGGAAGAAAATAAAATTGTTTTAAAAAAATGCGGCGCTCCGATCGATCCTCGAAGAGACGAGGAACGAGCGAGGCCCCGCGAATCGAGTCGAATAGGAAAGTCCGCTGCGGGAAACCCCGAACGGCCGAACCTCCCCGTTTTTGTTTTATTTTTCCTCGTTGTATCTTTAAACTAATCTATCGAGAATTTGACGGGCGCGAAAAACGGGTCGCCATTTTTGTTTTCAGCGTGTTTCCGCGGGAACGATGGAGTTCGTCCCCCCCCCCCGTTGATCCCCTCGGCCGTTCGTTTTCCCGAGCGAGCCGCTGGTCCCGTTAGCCCCTGCGGGTTGGCACTCCGCGTAACCGGCGGCGTACCAGCCGCCTCCCTCGCCTCGCCGTCTCGCGTTTTCGTCTCTCTGTCGGGACCGGAGCGGGAAGAGAGCGGTATTAAAATTCATAACGCCGGACATACACCGAAGGGGGACGGGACCGGGGATGCGGCGGTACGCGAGAGAGCTCTCTCGAATGAAGTAACCGAATTTGCGGACTCGCGCTCGCACGCGCGATCGTCGCCTCTTCCGCGTACCGAGAGAGAAAGAGGGGGGGGGGGGGGGGGGGGGGGGGGGGGGGGGGGGGGGGGGGGGGGGTGGGGGGGGGGGGGGGGGGGGGGGGGGGGGGGGGGGGGGGGGGGGGGGGGGCGAGCGGTGGTGTTGGCTTTGGCCAAACGACAGGTTAAAAACAAGGGATACGTGCTCGTCATCGCTTTGCCGCTGACGTAGTTACTCTTGACGATGCCTGCGGCTGAATTTTGAATATGCATTGCGTATCCTCTTTCCCTTATATTCCGCAGCCACGCTCGACCCGTGAAACGTCGTCTCACGGTCCCCGTCCGAACGTATCGTTGTTGTATCGCCCCACCGTGTAAACGCTAACCCGCGAAATACTGCCGCCTAACACCCTTTCGACGAAGCCGTTAACAATGACCGCGTCGCCGTCGGGAGAACTCGAGTCTCGCGTTCGTCGGGACGCTTCTCGTCTTACCGATTTACTTCCGCTTTGTGACGCGAGCGTTCCTCCGGTTTACCGTTTACTCGAATTCACCGATTCGCTCGGACTTACGGGTTCGTCCGGACGACGTTGCGCGCTGTACAATTGTAAGCCGCGGGACTTCCGAGCGCGTATGAACAAACGTTAAATTTGATCCGGTAATAATAACAAAACGTTTCACAAGCTTGGAAAACTTCGAAAGCTTTTACCGTTTTAGCGCGAAAGCGAGTCGATCGAGGCAAATTCGGGTAATTCGTGAACCATACATATTTTTATACCGTGAGAGTTACCAAGCAAGGGTGATTCTCCGTCCAACGCTGCGCCAGTTCGTTCGTGACTTCGAAGCTTCGTCGCGAGTTTTGACGAACCGTTTGCCGAAAATAAATGGACGGATTCCGACGGTCAGCCGGAACTGTTTTATCCGGACCACTTTTTTTGATACTCAAGGTCATTGAAACGAATCCTGTTTGCGCGATATCCGCTACGAAAGGGAAAGTCAATCTCATAACCTCGTTAGAAGCCACTGCGCGAAAAAAAATCAACTTCGTAACCTAATTATCTACGAACGATTGTAGTATCAATTTCACAGCCACGTTAGAACCGAATTCACGATGAATTTCACGTCCTCGTTAAAATTATATCGCAATGAACTTTACGACCCAATTAAAACGACATCGCGAAGGAAAACGACAATCGATTCCACTACCTTTGATTACGAGGACGGTGCACGATCTCGGGCGGTTGTAAAGATTCCGCGCTTATCGACCGAGCGTTACGAGGCGCGAGAGGGTTCGGGGTTGTCCCGCGACGCGGCAGCACTCACCCTTGTCGACCGTCCTTGAGCCAGCTCTGCCTTCTCTCGACGTCCGATCGGTCGGTAAGCTTATCGACCCGGTGAAGCGAGTTATTCCCTCCATCGAGCGTCGGAGCGTCGACAGCGTTCGTGAAAATGGTCGATCTCGTTCGAAGCATCCGGCGGTGTAAAAAAGGTAAGTGCAGATTCAACGCGTACCGTGATAATTTTTCGCCCGGTTTATCTTCGATCCCGTTTTCTATCGACGCGACCGACGAAACGCGGACTCGTAGAGAAAACGATCCGTTCGCGAATTGAAAACTCCGTTAATCGTATCACGGCGTATAATGGAAGCTTTACACTTTGCTCGCGCGACACGCGTTCGGATTATCGATGTTTTTTCGTTTCTATTTAATTGTCGATTTCGTTGAGTTTTCGTTCCGGAATATTCAATCGTTCATTATTACTACAAATTATGCTTTTCTATTATTATTTCTGAAATGATATTCGTACGTTTGGCCAAAAATTAGCTCGGACGAGCGAAGGTTGACGACGCGTAACCTTCGTTCGTCCGAAGTGAGGAGCTTCGTTGATTCGTATGAGTAAGCCGAACGCTTTGGAAATCGGAAAGATACGTCACGGCCGGGCTGTTTATCCGATGCCCCGCGCAACATGTTTATTCCCGTGTCCCGTATGATATACCGCGTCGTGTTTTTTTCTTCTTTGTTAGGTTTAATCCGCGGAGCTTAACGTCGGTCCCTAATGTCTTTACTATCTGTCGGTATCATCTCTCGGCCTTGTTCGTTGTCACTGACGATGTTGGCGCAAATTCTACAATTTGCTTCTACTTTCTACCTATATATATATATATATAAATATATACAGCCTTGATCAAAGGTATCAGTCGCTCCATAATTTTTTAATCCGAACGAAAATTAAAAATTCCTCGGTGAAAAAAAAATCCTAACCCAATCTAAAAAACGTCTTTTCGAAAATGACAAATCCAGCTTGGTTTCGCTTCTTCGTTTCAATTTTTGCAATTTTTAATCTGGCCGATATTTCGTTTTGAAAAAGGTGTTTTCTAAATGTATTTTTAGAATTTGCACGGTCGCTTTGAATTTGATTTTTTGAAAATAAGAAATAAAAATAAATCAAGGAGAATGAGGTTTACGATTTTATTGAACGGAAATAGATTTTTCGTCCGGATAGAAAAATTAGAGGGCGTCTAATACTTTTGACGAAGGCCGTATGTATACGTGTATATACGTATGCATACGTGTATTACCCGGTCGACAATTACGTACACGCGATACCTCGATTCGACCGCTTCCTGATTTTCCGTACCGCGATATCGTTTCCGCGACAGTGCACTGTTATAATTACGAAGTAGCAATCAATTACTGCACCAATCATGCGTTGATTAAGGGGCCGATTGGACCGTAATCGGACTGTAGGTGGTCAGTGATAATTAACGTTCGTGGAAATCGCCTCGGTCTTCCATACGTATATACTATGTCAGAATATATACGTGTACACGCGCGTGTTTGAGTGTGCGCGCGTGTTTGTATACACACACAAATATATATGCGCACGGGAAGGCGTATTGGTCCTGCATAAAATCAAATACCGTCCACTTTCGACCAGGAAGCAAAACGTTGACGCGGCACAATCCAAATCGGTCGTGCGTCCGTTCTGTTCGACTCGACGCTTTTTACTCCCATTGGGAGGACTATTTATGACAAACATATTTTTCGAAACCTTGGTTCGGAATGTCCGGGACATTTGGGACGATTCGGAGCACGCGCGTTTTTTTCCTTAAAAGAATCGTCTATCTCTAATAACTTCTAAAAATCGTATATTTCTAAGAATAGTCGATTTCTAAAAATTCTAAAAACCATCGTAACTCGGCCCCTTCTCAATTTCGATTCCCGTTTGACGGGATCTCCGGATCGACTAGTACGAACGCTTACGTTTATCGAGCCAATGATAAATAAAAAATAATTTCGCAAGGTTGAAACGAGAATAATCGTTTCAACGATTATAAACGATCGACTCTGTCAGGATGCAATCATTTTCGAATTGATACGAGGAGGCGACCTTTTCAAAGCCTTCTCTTCATTAATACGACGGAAGTATCAACACTGGGTTTTACGAGAAGGGAATTAGGTTGGAAATTCGATCGACTTCGGGCATCCAGAGATTGGGCGCGCGCGTGTGTGTACGTGTTTTTTTTTAATTTAACGCAGACGGTAGATCCGCGGACTCTTTGAAGTCTAAATCGCAATCACATTTTCGGTTTCCTCGGTGCACCGCCAGAAAACCGACAATCAACAGTAAAAAAAGAAAATAAAACAAAATAAAATGAAACAAAAGGAAAGAAAAAAAAGAATCCGCAAGCGCAGATTGCAATTAGTTGGTAAAAGGATGACAAGGATTCGAATATTCGCCGGATACTCATTTCCCGACTTTGGCCGTCCCTCCCCTCCTCGCCCCCTTTTTCCCTTCGCTGATGGGTGCGAGCGAATTTCGTCTGGATCTGTCGAGGCCTCTTTTACTTTTTTTTTTTTCCACACCTCCGCCCACGCGTACGTCCGGCCTCGAAAATCCTTTTTCCATGTTCAGATTTCAAAGAGCCTCGAATGAAAACTCGGTGGGGTTGTATTCCTTCGTGGAAAATCGACCGGGCTTGAGACTTTCGTGGTCGAAAAACTGATTTGAAAAGAAACAGTTACAAATATGTTTAATTGAAATTTGTCGAGTTTTTTTTCGGAGCTTCGGAGAGTGTCGGGGCAAAGAAACGAAAGGACGCGAGAGAGGGCGGGGGGGGTTTGGAAGAGGAAAATCTCGGTGGTTATTTTAATGAGAATCCGGCTCGTTTCTGACGTTTGCCGTCTTTTAGAGGACGCCCGTTCGCTTTTTCGCTGGTCGCGGGTGGCGGTACCCAACCCCCTCCGGTCTCTTCATCAAGAGCGCATCCTCCCGCGTTCCTCCGACTTGGCCACCCCTCCTCCCGCCCCCGCCCGGGTATCCTCTAATGAACGCCGAGTAAATATTATTTCTGCTTATGTACGCGCCGACTTAGCGTGTCTTTGGCCTTAATTAATAATGCTAAACAGCCTTTGTGGCGCTATAGACGAGCCTCGACGATCCGCCCTGCCCCCTCGCCTCGCGCGACTCGGCGCGGCATCAACCGTGACGCAACCGAGTTACCTTTTTCTTCCAAGTATGTCTTAACCCAAAAACCCTAATTTCAGTAAACGAGGCGAGAATTATCCCTTGAGCCAGAATTAAACTTTCAAAGCTTCTTTGTTTGGGTTTAGGTTTGCGTGGTTTTAAGTTGGTGCGCGATTTGCTTGGGTTTACGTTTGTTTGGGTTTTTTTTTTAAATCTCAGAAGTGCCCGGTTCCTTGATTCAATTGCCGCGAAAACAGTTGGAAGACACTTTTTTCGTTCCGTTTGGGTTTGTTTGGGTTTTTCTTCGCGTAGGATAATCGTTTCTTCCTCGTATTCGGTATATCGATCTTAGGAGCGAGGAGTGGAAAGCGAGTACGCGCGGACTGGAATTTCTACGCTCGCGCTTGCATGGTTAACTTCCACAAACAGAAATTACCATTTTATTGGGTGAGTTTTGGCTCTTAAGCCACCATGATTCCACCTTCCGCCCGTTTCCCTCGTTTCCCCTCTCGTCCTCTTTCCTCCTTGGCACTATCCACGGATACTCGCGCGCACACGCGCGCACACAATCGAGTCCTGTTCGATATCGTACCCCAGCCGCGATAACCCTCGCCTGCTCGGCCCTCTCGATTCTTACCCTGCCACCGCTCGACCGTCACCCCACGATCGAGCGTTCGAATACCCAATCGTCCCTGTGACCCTTTCAAATTTATCGTTTACCGTCCGTCCCCTGTACAGGGTGACCACTGATTCGGGCTCTTCCTTGAAAGGGATCAATTCCAGAGGTCCGATCGAATCGAGCGTCCTCGAGCCCGAACGAACTCGGGCCTCAACGTTCAGGCTGGGAGATTCGTTTTTCGTTCGGTTGTTTTTGGGGATTATTACGAAAAATAGATTTTTGAAAACAGCGGACTCCGTACGCTCGATCGATACTTTTCTAAAAGCCGAACGCGAATGATTTCGAAGTATTTTGGGAATTCGTGCGCGAAGCTCGCCGACGATGTCCAACGCTGATCTCGCGATTTTTCACATTTTCGATGGTTCGGAAAGTCGATTAATTCCGCACGCGCCGAAACACTTACCCGCCCGGTCGGCAAAGTGGTTTTCGGTGCTCGGCCGATATTTCTTCCGGACGATCTTAAACCTGTTTTACCATCGTTGAAAATAAAATAGACGAGACCGGAAACCGTTTTCCATACGAGCGGTCGTTCATTTTTGAAACCTCGTTGCGCGAACGCCCCATTATTCCTCGACGTTTCCTTAATCCGTTCGTAATCGATATAAAATGAAGATTCGTTTTTAGCAAAACCCCTTGAATATTTATTAAGCGTTATAGTTTTTCTTGAACGGTTTTGGTTCGGGGAGTTCATCTTGTATCGGGAGTTCTACGATTTTAATTAAGCCGAAAGAAGCCCGAATAATTATATGCTCGGTCGAATCTCCCTTCCATCGTTCCTCCCGTTTCTACCGGCGCAACGTTTATGCCAGACGAAATTAATTAAGCTTTAATTAAAACGGTTCTTTGAGATGGTAATTCGTTAACAAACACAGCACGCCACTGTTCAACGCTATCGACGCACACGCGCGCGCGCGCCCGCCCGCCCGCGCACGCACGTAAATGCACACATGCGCAGAATCGGTTTTTCGTATTGCAGCAAAAAATCGTTCTCCGTCCTGGCCATCCTTCGTGATAAACGATCGCGTGTCAAAGAGTTGACGGAAACTAATATTTGCTGCCTCGTCAAATCGTATTTCGCAACGAGATGTACCGTTTCTTTTCTTTTCTTTTTTTTTTTCGTTATGGAGAATTTCAAACGAAAGGATTTCCAGTAAAATATGTACATCAAATTTTTATTTCATGATGATCAATTTATATACAAACTTATGAGTGTCGGATGGGTGGGACATTCGTGTTTTTCTTATTTTTTGTTTCTTTTCGCTTTTCTTTTTTTGGCCAAGGAATATCTCCATTTATTTGCTTGATTCTTCGCTTCTTCGCTTCGCTTCGTTCTTTCGCAACGTCTTCGTTCGCAGACCACGCGGACTCAATATTTTTTTCTAAACTGTGCATATATATATATATATATATATGCATATTTACAGTATTAGCCAAAAGTATTGGGCGTTTACCGAGTCTTGGGCAAAAGTATCGGGTCTCAATCATTCGGGATTCGAAGGAACAAAGCCAGCTTCGTATCGCCTTTTTATTTCAATTTTTGCAATTTTTTCAATTCTTTTTCGTAGCCGTTACGCTACGCATTTTAAAAATTAAAATTGAAATAGGGAAACGAAACTGGTTTCGGCGTATTACAAAAAAAACCGTTCGATGAATCTGGATACGATTTTTCTTCACAGTGATGGACATTTTTTGTGGGGACGGTAATGTTACCGGGTGGCCAATACCTTTGACCAAAGCTGTATATTTATGTATCGTCATTGTTGCTCCGCGTCGATTTATCAAGAATTTAGCGTTACAGAGATAACTCCTCTCTCACCTTAACTTATTAATACTGGGTGATCATCGTCTTACAAGTCGTGTCACGTGTTTTTCACTGTGGGTATTTCCTCTTTTTTTTTTTTTTTTGCTTCGTATCGCCTTTGATACATATTTTCATCGAAAAAGTCGAAGTTTACCGAATTCGACGTGTCGAAAAACGGAATTCTTCTGATTTTACAGACCGACGGAATTTTTCTCGGGCGATTCACATTTTTTTCGCGCGATTGATAAAACTGAGGGTTTAGGCTATTGAGAAGATTTCGAAAAATCGTACTTTTCGTTTCGCGTCGTAACTGCTTTAATGATCATTTTTTTTTTGGTGAAATTTCATTCTTTCTTTAAATAATAAAAAAAAATATCCATCTTTTTTTCAACGAACCAATCATTAAAATTGCTCCAATTAAAAAATAAAAAAATTAATTAAAAATAAATATTTAAACATTAATTGCATTATGAATGTTTCGAGTGAGAAATTAGTCTTTTAAATGCCCAACCAAGCCCAATTTTCGGTCACATTAGCCCGAGCCCTCGATAATTACAAGCGCGTCGCAAAGTCCTCCCGATTCTCGTTCTTTCCTAGCCGATCGCTAAATCTTATCTATCCTCTACATAAAAATTTTATTTATTTATTTATATATATATATTTATGTTCATTAATTTATTTATACTCGATACATCTCCAACGTCCACCGACGATGATCCGTATTCTACGGGAAAGAGTTTTCGACCCTCTCCTATTTTCGCACCGTATCTCGAGTCTCCAAAAAAATATAAACAAAACGAGAGCAAAAGGAGAACAAGAGGAAACACAGGAGAAACGAGAATCGTCGAATTCGTACGCGGATTATTTTCACGTTAATTAGAGTCGAATCGAACGAGAACGATCGGTTTAATCGCGCGCCGAAAAAATCGCAGTACAGTCCACAAAAACTCGCAAATCGGGTTCGATATACGAGGATTGTTCAAAAAATAAGGTGACTCTTCAATGTTCTCCAACTACGCACAATTGATTATCTTTTTGGTCTCGTTTGGGTTCGACGTTATCAGCCATTTGGCTCGTTTGGTCGGTTCGTTCGATGGATACGGAGGTTGGACGCTTTTTGGTGGGATCGGCTCGATTCGTTCGCGATAAAAAACGACGAGGCCACGAGCTCGTGAGTCGTTGATCGTTCGCGACGTTTCTCGGCGAGGAGGCGAGTACCGTTCTCGCGCCCCAGCCACCGTACTCGCCGGACTCGAGAGCCCGCGACCCTTTTCTCTTCCGAAAAGTGAAAAGAGCCACGAAAGGCCGGAGATTCGCGAGGATGGGGAAGGGAAAGAGGGCGTTGCCGGGGGAGCTCGGGCCGCAGCCGAAAAGGGCGCATCAGCCCCGGCGCGATTCCGTTACATCCGCGCGAGATCGGATTTCTTCGAAAAATTCGATTGATTAATAGATACAGGTTTTTCAAGAAAAATGTAAAAACGAAACCTCCCGCTTTTCGAACAAGCCTCGTATACGATAGAAAGTTTCGCCATTGCCGTATTTAGTTTTCGTTTTTGAGTAACTTCCTTGCTCCGAGTTCGCGATCGACGAAACGGCGATCCGGATCATCGTCTCTCGTCAGGACGAAAGACTATCGGGCTCAAACCATTTGAAGACCCTTCGTGATGCTCTCGACGTGTTCCTTGGCTCGCATTCTCAACGCTTGGATACTGGAGGTTCGCGGATCGTGGCCCGGCGGACTCGGCGACGACTGGACGTGACCTCCGTTGCTGCCGATACCGGGGATTCCCCCGTTCATTGTGCCTACGGCGCGTAGAAGCAAACTATCATTACTAAGTCATTCCACTCAATCGTTGACTCGCGGGGATTCATGATTCAATTATTATTGGACGCGAAGAGAAAACTGGAATCGATCGGTCCGGTTTTCCATTCGAAAAGAGCAAAAACGGTCCGACGAAACGGCTCGCGCGGGTGCTGTTTCCGAAACACTTTTTTTTGTTCCTCAAAATCAGTTTTCCTTGAATCGACTGTTTAATTAAAACTCAATTTTAAATCGGTAAATTTAATTTTCATTTGTGAATCAGTCGTTCTTTAAAATCAGTGAAAAAAAATAAACATTGCGAGCCAAGTTTAGAAATTTAAACGTGGCGAAACAAATATTATTATTCTCGAATATTTCGTATATTCGTCAGAAATGGAAAAGTAAAAAAGGTAGGATTATAGGAATGCGGCGATGCATGTTTCTCACTTGGAATTCCACTGCCGACCGTTCCAATCTTCGATGGCGACGGCAAACGTCTGGGAGAGGTTAGATAGCTCGGATATCCTGTATGGGCCGCCGGTAAGAAGCCTGGAAGCGCGCTCAAAAGTCCAGGCGGCGTCAGCCACGGATCGCCGGGTAAACCGAGTCCAGGGCCTCCGACGTTTCTGCGCGATCGATCCAATTTCCCATTCGTTATTCCCATTAATACACTCGCGTTACGATTATCGAGAGAGGACTTATCCGAGATTTTCATTCAAATACACGACCAACTTTCCAAAAGAAAAAACCCAAAATTTAGTATTTTACAGTATCCCTCGCAAACGTTTTGAACTCGAAAAAGTATTGATCGTTCGTTCGCGTCAAATAATTTCTCCCCAGCTGTGACCTTCGATGGATCACGGATAACGGCGGAGTACGTTCTAACCTGATACTCGCTGGATGACGATACTCCGTTATACCAAGCCTGGCTGCGTCCATTTTTTCCTGTCTGCGCCATTTGGCCCGTCGATTTTGGAACCAGACCTGCGACAGAGAATTCAAATCAGCGATTCGACGCAAGTACGTATAAAAATCAGTCGGATCGTTCGACTCGTATCTCTTCACCGACGAAAATGATTCTTGTCTTCGCTGTTTTGTTGCACGCGCGTTAAAATTCTGGCTCAGTCGGTTCCTGATCGTAGATCGAACTTGAAAATTCCGAAACGACCGTTTCGGGTAGCCCAGTTTTGAGATTTGCCGTTTTTAAATGTTAAGAGCGCGTAAAGTACGTAATACGAATTTTTTAACGATTTTTTTGAAGTATTTCATAAAAACAGCCGGTTCTTTCGGAACGTCGAAAGTAGAGTCGCGCCGTAACCCAAAACAGATAGGATCCGATAATCCGCAGGGGAGAGTCCAAAGCTGCGCTAATTAGTGGTTTTTAAAACCACTCATGGGCCGTTCCGCTGGGGCGCCGCGCTTTTGATCGGGCATCGGGTCCGTTGTACACTGTACAATTTCGGTAATGCGGTGAGTCTCGTTTATAAAAAAAACGTCCATTAGAGAAAGGTTCGAGGTTCTATTTAGTACCATTCTTCTCTGTAACGACCCATCCGCCCATCCCCCTTAAATATCAATATTTATCACCAAAGGAATCGGGGTAACGGTAGTTGGTGAAAGTGGCTGCGCAGGCTCGGAAAAGGGGGAACAGTCGTCGAAGCGAACAACGTTCGTAATTCTTGGCTGGATGATGCGGTCGCCAGGGATTTCCTAGCCTAGAAAGATTGCGATTGAAGGATTTACGGATTCTAGGGTTTTTGGCCTATAAAGATTGACATCGAAGGAATTTCCAGACTCTAGGGAATTTTGAAAAAAGAGGACGGGCCACTAGGAGTCGTTTGGAAAGGGAGGGAGGAGGTTTGAACCCGGAAGGGTTTGAACCCAGTAGGGATCGCGTCACCGGATATGGAAGCGAGAGAAGCTACAGGCCGCTCGGAAAAGGATGAGGAGGGCGAAACGAGAGAGATGAAAAAAGCGGAATAAGAATACGGCTGGAAAGTAATAGGTGCGAGGAGACGACGGGAGGAGGGAGAGAGAGAAGGGAGAGGGGCGGATCCAGACCTAAAACTAGCTTGTAAGGAAAGGCAAGGGGCTCTCGGAGAGGTCCACCCTTATTTCTCGGCATCAAGAGGGTAACAAGCTCGAGGGGCAAAATCGAAAGTGAAAGTGAGAGAGAGAGAGAGAGAGAGAGAGAGAGGTGGGAGGGGCGGAGAGAAGGACGGAGAAAGGGCAAGATGTAGCAGCCGGAGGAGATGAAAGAAGAAACGTACATCTCGTAAACGCTCGAGGCGAGACCAAACCGCGGCCATGTTGATTTCTTCGTTGTAACATGGCTGCTGTTGGCAGGCTTCTTAACTCCTTTGCCTTCGGAAAACTCGCTGCGAGACGAAAAACTCGTGGTTCGATGTCCCATAAAAAAAAAAAAAACTTTCGGACCATTACGGGATTGTCAAAAGTTTCGTATTTTTTTATTTGCTCGAGGAAAAGAACCGTCAAAATCATTTTTCGAAAAATCCGCGATATGACTTTTGGAAGATTCACGAAAAAATCATTCGGTAGACGGTAAAGAAATTGAAGATCGCAGTTTAAATTTCAAATTCACGAGCTTCGATGTAGAAAATTCCCCGTGGGAAAGTAGTTTCCGCTGGGCTGTCCGGACTCATCCTTTAAATTCCTCAAACGAAAAGAATTACGCGTGAAACAAATTTTCGAAACGAATTTACCGACCAATCGTATCGACCTTCGATTCTTTTATTTTCATGATTTTCAATCGATCAAGATCGATTCTCCATCCGACCGCGAAACGAACGTTCCATCGAACACGAATAACGTTTATCGAAATACCAGTTTTTTACGGTAACCGAATAAACGTGGCTCTAAGCGGTTGCCGGTTGATAAATCCTCCGTCTCGTTATTGCGACAGAACGGAATTTCCGATTCTTCATCGAGACGACATTTGGTTCGGGACGAAGCAATTTTCTTCCGCTGTCCGTTCGTTCGTCAAGGTCACACCCACGCTCGGAAGGACACACGTATATATATATCCGTGTTCAGCCGGTGCCGAAACGCGCAAGGACAGCACGGTGGTTCGGCTACCCCCAGCGATAATAAAAGAGACATTGGTCCGGGATGGAGAGCGGGGAGAGCGGGGGGAGGCGGCGCCGGGAGAAAACGCCGCGTTGAAACGACGGGAAAATAAGCGAATTTCGCTTCGCCCTCTTATCTATAGGGAGCGAAGACGCGCTTGATGGGAGGAGAGGTTAAGGGGGGTGGTCGAGGGATATCGCGAGGTTTTCTCGGTCGAAGGAAGCTCCCTCCGGGTGACAGGGTGCACGAAGAGATCGAGCGAGACGGAAAGTTGGAAAATGGGAAGGGAGGATCGAGCGAGAGAAGGCACGCGCGCTAGGGGGATGTAAATGACGAGCCGAGAAGTGAAACGTCGTTCGCCTCCTCACGGAAATATAAAGAACAGGACTAACGCGGTTTAACCTTTTTAGGTCGTAAATCTATTAGAGCGGGTACTTGGAAAGCTCGCGCTCCCATCCGTTTCACCTCCGTAAAATGGGAGTCCGCGCCCGCTCGCCCTCCAACCTCCCGAATAAGACGACGGGAGAAACGACGTCCGCCGAGGAATGATATTCCCCGGGATAAACTCGTTTAGACGGCTTTAACTCCGCGAGAATTGGTGGAAAATGAGTGCGCGAGACGGAAAAAGAACGAGGATGCGACGGGAAAGGGAAATCTTGACGAAAGTGAATTTTCGATTCGTATTATGCGGTAATGAGGTGACGTAATCGAACGCTTCTTTTCGAGCAGCTCCTTTCTCGTCGTACCCGTTTTGTGTATACCTGTACGAGAGCGCGTACGTCCTCGAGGATGCTTTCCTCTCGGGCCAAACTTGGATCGCTGGAATTAGCTTTTCGAACTTCTTTGCGATTTTTTTTTGTTTTCTTTTACGACGAAAGAAATTTCGGTCGAATCGATTCGGAGTTTCGGGGATGAAAATTAAGGAATCCGTTCGCTCGGATAATTCTGTGGAAGTATTGAAAAAATAGCTCAATCAAGGGGTTATGCGAAAACAAAGAAAAAAAAAAAACAAAGAAAACCCAACGATTTTTTTTTTATCCGCTGGAAAGATCGTTGCTCCCCCTTGGCAACCGTGTATCTCGAAGACACGGCGCACCGAGCGTCACCGGGAGCAAAGGCCTCCGACAAAAGTGCCACTTTCCTCTTTGTTTATCGCGATAAAAATCGCTTTTGGACTCTGAGAATTCGGAGTCGTAGGTACGACGAGGTTGCAACGATTCGTGCGTACGTGGAAAACTGGATTCTCGCTACGGTGTATCGTTGTCGCGGGTTTTTTTTTTAGGTTACTCGTAGATTTTGGATAGGTTACGGGATCTTCTATAATAGAGGCGGAAACGCAACGAATATCGGGGACCGCGAGCTTTTACGCTCCGATGATCGTGGCACGACGAATTTGGATTAGCGACGGTAAAAGGTATTCGAGGCGATCACGGAGCTACGAACGCATTGTCCTTTCCCCGTCGCATTAACAGATTTTCACTATTGTTCGTCCCATCCGTACGGGCACACGCGACTCTACTTTCCGTAACCAAATATATGTGAGAATGCTAACCTGCCGGAAGAAAAAAAAAACAAAAAAAAAGAATGATACAAAAAGTTTCGCAAAGTGGTCGGGCCATTGTTGGGCATCCCCGATGAAGGCATCAGCCTCGTTTGAATATTAACGGAATCGTTGGAACACAGAGTTACCATTATTTTTTTAAGGTTTAAGGGTTCTGCTTTGAGAAGCAAGGATTTTTTGAAAAATATTGGAAACGTCGAACGCGCTACAAACCCAAACGAACAAACTTTTCGGAAAATCGTAAACGTCCGCGAAAACCCAAACAAACCCAAACCCCGAAAAGCTAGATCGGAGAAACGGAACGTTTGTTTTGGAAGGTTGAAACGAAAATTCGAAAAAAAAACATGGCAAGGTTCGCGAGGGGTGATGAAAAAAAAAAAATGAACGTTCGGTGTGACTTATGAAACAGTAGTAGGGGTGAAGGGTCACGTTTGGCGGTGTAGACACTGCAAACATTAAATCCCGCGTGAAGTACCTAATAAATGATAGGAGAGGATCGATTGACTGCTCCGAGTTCTGGACACGATTCGGTATTCAAGGGGTGAGGGTTTTGTATACACGTATACGTACAGAGAAGCGGGAACGTCCATTAAAGAGCTATCAGTATAATCGGAGGGGTTGGATCGTAGAATAAGCCTAGATAGAGCGAAGAGGGTGAGAGGCCGGGAGAAATGGCACGAGAACCAGCCGTATGAGGGCATCGCGGGTTTCAGCGGGACAAAGAGAGACGGAACGAGAGATTGAAGTCTGGAGAATCCCCAGGCTCGTGCGGTATGCGCGTCCGATCGAAGCCCAATGTTTTCGAGAGGGTTCCAGTCTATTATTCACCGTGTGTTTTTTTCTTTCTTCCTTTCTTTCTTTTTGTACATACTCCTCCTCCCTTCCCTCAATTCCACCAATGCCATTGCCACCACCATCATCACCAACCACTACCCTCTGTCAAACTGTCGAGCAAATTCAATCCCGACCAGTCGTTCTCAATCATTATCGCTTCGTCCACTCTCCGTTTTCGTACCAATATTTCGAATGTAATGAACATCCGAATAAAAGCGAATCGAAACAATAGCCGATTTTTAACGAAAGGTCCACCGACCGAGAGTCGGCTCCTCCCGATTGTACAAATAATTGAAAATTAATTGACTCGTTACCGTTCAGTGTTCGACTCATTGTTTATTCATTCATTATTATTATCAGGTTTTTGAGTAATTTATTATTTTACGAGCTCGACAATTAATCATCGTTGCTTCGTTATTAATTAATATGAATTTTTTTATTAAATAATTGCGAAATTTATTAATTAAATAATTGCGATCGCTCAACCATGATTCGTACTTGTGAAAAAATTTGTTTCCTTTTTTGTTCGTCCATTAATATTCGAACGCGAAACTCGGTTCTCTTTTTGTTGTCGTTTTTTCACGACCCGCTGGATATTTTGGACGATGCATTTTGGACTTTGAATTTTGGGGTACCGAAGTTAAAGACAGGCGCGAGGGCAAGATGGAAAAAGTGAGGGTGCGAAGTATACGGGAATACAAACACGAGGGGTACACACGATTGGCGAGGAGGCTAATAAAAAGAGTGGGAATGTCAAAGTTTTGCGGCGTTGGTAAGAAGAGCGCGAAGTGTGAGCACCACTGTTAACCTTCTCCAATAAAGCCGCCCCTGTCGTTGCGTGTAATCACCCTTAAACACTCCAACGCCCCAAGTCTGCTGGCAGCCCCGTGTGTCCCCTTTCTATGTTTGACGCGCTTTCTCTGCTTCCTTCTCGCTCTCGTTTCTCTCTCTCTCGCTCTCTCTCTCTCTCTCTCTCTCTTTGCCATCGCAACACAATAATCCGCTACAAATAACATCCCAAACAAGACACGATTTCAGTTTTACAATAAAGCTCTTAGGAGTGCCTCGTCGCCGGTGATACGGAAACACGAGAACGAGAGGGACACGCGATAGATACCTACGAGGTTGTCAAAAGGGGGGGCTGCGATCGAGACGACTGCCAAAGACTCCTCGTTCCTCGAGTGTTTTCAACGACGGTGGTTCGAGGAGCTACGATCTTTCCGACAGATCCAACTTTCGCGTTTTACGATCTTTCCGCTTCGACAAACTTTTGGCCATCTCTTCGTCAAATTCGAGTTCCGTTGAGGCGTCAGTTTTCCTTCCATCGAATTTAGAAACAGAGACCGGAAGTTCAATTTGGATTTAAATCCAACTCGAATAATTGGAAAACTGGATTCTTATCGAATCAAACGGATGAGCACTGAAAACATTGAACGTTCCAACTTCATCGTTGACTCCGAGAACCGAATTGGAAAAAAACCTTCCATTTCCGGTTGCAATTTTCTCAAACGTAAAAAAAAATAAAAGATAGCAAAAAAAAAAAGATGGGAAAGTGAGGGGCTCGTAACGCGAAAACGGTGCTCGATAAATTTGCCAAATTAGCCGTACGGGCCTCTGTGTTTTGACCCGGGTCGTCGTTAGCATTGTTTCACGAATCCTGTGATCTTCCGTTTGGTCGTTTCTCTCGCGCCCTGGACAGGGAGAACAAACGTGCCTGAATGCACCCTTTGTTTACAGGCTCGCAGGTATATCACGAGGCAATATGTTTGCCCCACATAACCCACGAGCATAACCTAACGCATCGAAAAAAAAGGAGAGGGAGAGCCGCTTTTGTTTCCTCGGAGAGAGAGAGAAGGCCGACGACGATCCTTTTGTTTCGGTGCAACCGTAACGCGCGAGGATCGGGATGACTCCGCTCGTTGTTTCGTCGACGAGGAGCTACTAATCAGAGCTTTGAATAATTGGCAACGAAACGCTGATTTTTTTTTTTTTTTTTGGAACAGAAGACGGAGCGATCGGTTCTGTTCGTTCGGGTTTCGGCTTGTTTCCGGCGGACGAAGCGGTTAGGGTTTAGGTTAGTCCGAGGTGTACGAAGGATCGAGTATTTTGGGTGAAAAGAAAGGCAAATTCGACGGGTCTTCGTCTTTTCGGCGAGTTTTCCATTGGGAGTCTGGTGGAAAGCTCGGAGAAGGGCCATGGCTATAATAACTCGTAATAAAGCCCAGTGGAGTCATATTAGCGTCAGGAGCACGCGTGGCGCAAGGCTTTTGCACAAAGGATCTCGGCCGCCCTCGGCAAACACTGCGACTTTTCATGATTATTAACTTCACAGGGCCACCAGGAATATCCCGTTGAGAGAGAGCGAGCGAGAGAGAGAGAGAGAGAACGCGAGACAGAGACGGAGCAACGGAGAAGGTTGGAAGGAGAGAAAATGAGACGGGCACGCTTCGAGGTTATATACGTATAGGCCGTACAGACAGTAATCCGTTGGCCCGGAGGCACCAGTACCGATTTCCCGCTGCTCCTGGGAACCAAATTAATAGTTGCGGACCCGTTGGATATATCTTCGGATATTCGACGTTTCACCCTCCCCCGTTCCTCGTATTATAACATCGTGTTACGCGCAGCCAACAGTTTCGCCTCAATCTGTGTTATCTCCCGTCGAGGTTTCTCCGTTAACCCTCAGTCGCGAAATATTCTCTGCGTTTGACAAGTTTCGAGATCGTCGACGATCTTACTTGGGGAATTTCACGAGCAGACCTTTAACCCTGCGATCCCGATGGGAGCAATGACCAAAGACGTCAAAGACGACTCGACCAAGTTTACCAAAACTTGGATTCCCACGAACGCCGATCGGACGATGGATTCCGTTTCCGTGACCGCTATTGGAAATAATTACTAGTAATTGCCCAGGAACAACGTTCCCTTAATTTTTCAAACAATTATCTTTAAAAATATCGGTTCTGATAATTTTGCCTTTACTTTGCGCATACACCATCGCGATTGCGGTGCAAGAACATCCCTAAGAATTTTACGTTTGCATCGCGCCACTACCCCCTTCCTTTCCAGCCGCGTGTTTCTCGTCCGTGTTGGCGCCCGTTCTTTTTTTTCGGATCGTTCGACGCCCTACGAAACGGATACACCCTTGGTGACACTCATCCGCCAAGCCCGTCTCATTTTCACTTCCCACGTATCGGGAAGAAAGAGACTCGGATGTCGGTTGCCTCTCGAAGAGATCCCTTTGGGCCGCGCGTCGCGCCCAGTCACGGCCGGAGTTTCCGCTTTGGGCGTCCGTTTCTCAAAAGTTGGGGTCGTTGCCCGAAATCCTTAACGATCGAGCTTTTCCTCGTCCTGACAAACTTGACTCCCCGAAAAGTGGAGGAAGGCGACGGTAAGCCCTGGGTGGCGATCCAGGCTGCTCGGGGCCCTGGAATAGCACGTTCGAGGGTGAAGGAAGGGACAGGGGGCGCGCGCGTCTGGAAACGCGATCCACTCGGGATCGCGCGGGGTTTCGTTCGCCGGTGGTAATACGCGGAGGAAGAGGTCACCCTTGAAGAGAAAGACGACTGCGGGGACGACGAGGACGACGACGACGACGACGACGACGACGAGGATGGTAAAAACGTATTACAAAAAGGGCGGAGGAAAAAAGAAGAAGGTACGAAAGGGACCGGAGGCCCCGGAGGAAACCCTAACGGAACCGAATACGTTTGTACCTGACGCCGACAATGCCCACCGTAATTCGATTACAAGGCACCGCCGGCTAATCGTTAATCGACGGTCTCGCCGACAAAGCTACGATATCAGGCTCTTTCGCTCGTTTCCTCGTAGCGGCCCGATCCACTGAACCGTATCTAGTTTTCACGGTCGTCTCTCGTTGATCCGACTCCCCGTTACTTCTGTCCGAGGGTTATCGCCGAAGATTCTCGTTTTATTGGGCGGGCCAGGGACGACGCGACCTTTGGGTACGTACTCACGGCCTTGAAGCGCGCGCTCGTGAGCACCCGTCGATCGAGTCTTTCGATTTTCCATTGGGCGAGTCGGAAACAAAGAGGATTCGGACAAAGTTCCGTTCGAAGAACCGCGCGAAACACGACCGATCACTGTCGTTCGAAGCGATCGACTTTTATCGAGAGCGTCGTTTTATGGGATTTTTGTTGAAGCATCGCGAAGAAACGAAGCGAAACGGAAGACGGAAGGGCGGGGGGGAGAGAAAACGAAGATAGAAGGCGTCGTTGAGGGGCTCTCGGGTAGCACCCAACGACACGTGTGCACCGTTCTTGTACGGTGTAATACGTGTGTACGACGGGCACAAGAGCACGGTATACAGCTACGGTGTTTAACAGCTAATCTGCCAAATGAAGTGTTTTTGTGTTTGAGCACAACACTCGGTCTCAATGGAGAGTAAAACCGCCCTCGGTAAAGGGTTGCCTCCCGACATGATTGATGCTCGAGGGGAGAGTTCTCTCTCCTCGGGCCCCGTCTCGCTTTCTCTTTCCCCGCGACGGGTGTATCGCGCCTGGCTCGTTCCCGTGCCTCGACCATCGCTGGATAAGGGCTTCTGGCCGCGGCGGGGGGGGGGCGGGGGGGGGGGGGGGGGGGGGGGGGGGGGGGGGGGGGGGGGGGGCTTTCGACCCCGGCGCTAAACGAAGTACTTAATCGTGCCCGCGAACCTAGCTGGAAACGATCGATGGACGGCTAATCTTCCGGTCCGCGCGTTTGCCGGGAGAACCGCGTTTCTTAACCTCCCGAACGATGAACTTTTCCGTCTTTGTGCGGTCTCCCGAGCTCTCGGCCGTTTCGAGTGACGGCCGTTTACTTCTTTCGCGCGGGAAACGTTTCAATCTTCCCTGGCTGGGAACGTTTGGGTCTGGAATCGAACGCCGAGTAAAAAAAAAAAACGGCCGCGCGAACGGCTATCCTCGCGATCCGCGTTCTCAGCCTCGCTGAATCAAATCCGCTCCATCGGGAGTGGCCGTACCTAGGGGAATTCGGACCAAGACGAGTTCCGAGTTCGATGGAATCGACGGTGGTTCAACGTTGCGAGACAAAATTTTAGTACCCACCGACAACTTCCGGTTTTGAATTTATTCGCATCGACGAATCGTTTGTGCCAATTTTGGCGAAAATCTTGGGTTTATCGTCTTAAACGTTTTCTTTTTTCTTATTCATAAATTTTGAGTCTTTTCAATAAAAAATTGTCATCGGTGAATTTACTGAAACACGACGATCGATTCCGCCGATCCGAGAGTGCCGCACGGTTGATAGGTACGAGGCAGAAGTCCGGATAAACCGTAGCGGATCAATCGGGTCCTCGCCGCGTCACACCGGCGGTAAGTTCCGCTCGGCGCTGCGTTAACGTCCTTAGGACCCTAACCGCCTCCTCCGCGCGTACGCAACCTTTATTCTCCGTATCCGATCGCTCTCTCTCTCTCTCTCTCTCTCTCTCCCGTCTCGTCTTCTTCGCCGTTCTCTTTCTCTCTCGGCGTCTCTCTCCCCTGTCCCGGGCGCCCCGCTTCGGCCGGTGCGGGATGGTTAGACGCACGAAAGGACAAACACTGCCCGTAATGGAGTTTCCAAATATTCGGGGAGCCCTCGCTCAATTTCGAACAATTTGCATTTAGGGTGAAGTGCAATTAATAGAAGCAGGGTGTGTAGCGTTGCTTTGCTTTTCCTCGGTATATGTATATACAGCGCGCGTAGGTAGGTACAGGTACGCGTACCAACACTCGTATCCGATATACGCCGGCGGATACGCGTGTGTCCGGGCCCGCGTTGTTCGTTGCTATCGCACCGCCATTCAAAGCCTATTAACACTATATTCCGTTGAGTTTAGCATATCCAGGGTGGAGGCAATATTGAGTTACGCGACAGTAATTATAATACTCGTTAGACGCGACGCTGGGCCTCGGCGAAAGTTACGATTCGCTTACGGTAAGGTTCTCGGGTCGGGAGGGAGGCCAAGGAGGAACATCGTTCATCGGCCGAGCCGGGATTCTCCGAGACGCGCCGGGGAGGAAGGGGAGCGGGGCTCTTCGCGTATCAATTCGGGGGTAGGAACCGCGGGAGGCAAAAATGGGTGCTACCGGTGATTTCGAACGGCGATGGAAAATGGAGGAAGGTCTCCGCCATTTTTCTTCCTCTTCGGGTTCTCGTTTTGGATTATACGGATGTCGCTTGTGGGATCGTCGGAAGCGAGAACGGTAGGAGCACCGTTCGTTCAACGATCCTTCTTCGGATTTTCGTATCGCTCGATCGTAGCTTGGCTTTTTCTTTCTTTGTGGATTTCGATCGTATCCGGGATGGTTTTTGAGATTTTTGTCGAGTGGGGTCGTATTTTGTTTGTTTTTTTTTTTTTTGTATTGGGTTTTGTATTTTATTGGACTCGTATGGAGAATCGTGTTTTTCTTTTTCATCGAAATTCGCGTTATTCGTTCGTTTATTTGTTTCTATCGTGGACACGACGCGCAGTTTTTCACGGTTAGTTCGGTAAAAAAAGGTTCTCCAGTACTCGGGAGCCTTGGACGCGTGGCTACCAGCAGGTGCGGCGTGTCTCACGGTCTTTTGCTATTTCTCGCGGCCTCTTCTCTCCATCGAGCCAACCCCCGTATCCTTGCACCGTACCTCGTGCGAAGACCCGCGGCACACACACGCGCGAAAATCCTCTTTCTCGCGCCTGTTTCACCGGAGAGTGCTTCGCGCGCGCGCCTTTTGCCCCGCAGCCATTATCTTATTTTCCGCTCGGAAACATCGCGATCCCGCAGAAGAAAAACGATCTCGCGGAAGAACGAGCACCGGGGAGGGGAAAGAACGAAAAAAAAAAACAGAAAAAAAAAGAAGAGAAGCGAAACGCCACGAGTGTGTTCGCGTACGACCTCGATAATGTACAGGAAGCGAAAGAGGCGTTGAAACGTACGCTCGTTTTTTTTTCCATTTCTTTTCATACGCGGAACGTATAAAAAGAAAACTCTCGTGGATGCTACCCTTTGAACGCATCTCCCCTGAGCGAGACAATTTTCCATCCAAGATCCGCGACTCGCGAAAATAGAGATTTTCCTTTATTGTTTGTTTCATCCGTCGACGAAAATTCGAAACATTTGAATTTCGCATAATTTTTATCAGCCTCGTGGCACAACCCAAACAAACCCAAACAAAATAAACTCGATGAAAACCAAAAATAAAAGAGACTTAAAAATAAAGAACGAGAAAAAAAAACATTTTTTAAAACAGAATTAATAATTAATTTGATAGCTGGAGTAGCCAATGGCTCGGCTGTGAGCAAAATAAACGCAAAGAAAACAAAACTGAATCGTTTTTGAAAAAAAGTGAGCTAAAAAGTTTTCGAATCGTCGAGTCTTTGAAAAAATCGGGCTTTCGTCCGTACTCGATCATAATTGATCGGCAATACCTCGAGGCTCGACTGTTCGCTCCAACGTTAAACCTATAACTACCATTGATGATAAAATCCAACCGGCCACGTACGGTGTTGATAAGTCTCGCGTTTACGACGGGCATACATCAATTCGATTTGTGTACCCGGTGCATCTGCAACGGACTATATATTTAAACAGTCGCGAACAGTCGTGTATCTTCTATTATGTATATATATATATATGTACACGAACGTACACGTATATATATTTGTATATACGAATTAAATTATTATTGCATACGTAAATGTGTATTTGCTTATCGAATTATATACACAAATGCATATAGCCGTATAAAACGATGATTATTACGATTATTATTTGCGGTTTTGGGTACGCGAATATTACTCTCCCCGGTAGGAATTATTGTCAGCGTTTATTCACGGCGGTCGTTCGACGGGAAGTCGTTTCGGGGTTGCCGGACCCAAGTGCAAGAATTCACACCAATTTCTCTATGCTTTAAACGGATTTGCGACACACGCGGCTGGGCCATCGAACGTAACTCGGAGGGATCGGGGGGGGGGCCTTTATCGTTATCGTTCCCGAAGCGTTCGGCATTGCGGTCCGAAGTTACGCGTAACGTACGACCCGCGGATACATTTGTTCGGTATACGGAGGGTGACCGATAATAATCCGAGATATTCCTCGGGAATTTCGAACGCTCCGGAAGTACTCTCGTGCCGTTGCGTTTCTCGCGAGCCACCCTGTACCCAGGGACATACGTTATTAGGGATAAATTCGACAAATATCATCTTTCGGAACGGGGAGACGGGAGAACAACGAAATACGAAATAAACCCTCCGTCACTGCGTAACCAAGGGGATTATTCTCGATTCGGGCAATTCCCGAGGTATTTTCCGACTCCCCGCATCATCGTTGTTATACACCCTAATATTCCCACAGGGAGTCTTCCGGTTGCCGCTTGTTTATCTTTTTTCTTCTTTTTTTCCATCTTGTTTTCTTCGTTCTTCGTCCCTGATGCTCGTACGATTTTTTTTTTTACCGCCAAGTTTCGTCCGATCGAGGAACGCGCGTCGAGACGATCGACCGTGACGAGCTTGGAGGAAGTGTATTTTTTCATTTTATTTCGATTAACGATATTAATGCTGATGCTTGTTTAAATTTCACTTAATTATTGTAACAGTATTAACGTCGTTGCTTCGCGTTTCGCATTAAATATATTACAAATATTTGGACACAGCTCGAATATTATAATATTTGGAACGAATCGAGGCTCTCATCGACGCGTCGACGAATGGTTGTTAAAATTGTTTTTCGCGCTCGATCGTTCGCGACCGTTGAACGCAAAATCCGACTTGTCATTGCCGTTGTGTCAACAGCAATTTTGATCCGTGTAATTTCCATGGTTACACGCTTGAATTACAAAAAGAGAAAAGAAAAAAAAAGGAAAGAAAAAACGGAGGTTATATCGCGTCGAACGAACGCTCGGTTGCTCACCGATGTGCGTGACCAATTTTCGAGCGGGGACACGAGGGTTGCGGGCTCAACGTCCCCTCCTGGATAACCCGTGGTACGCGCGCTGTTTCTCTGGTCGATTCGACGTCAGTTTCATAGTTTTGTGAAATTGAGACGGGGCGTTCGAGAGTCAAGCGTAACGCTACGTTCAAGGGGGATGGAGACGGCAGGAGGGGGGGGGGGGGGGACGGCGGGTGTTTGGCACAACCCGTGTGTAAATCGGTGGGCGATCGTTCCCCGAACGAACAGGTGAAACGCGAGATTCCGATTAATATCCGATACGATCGAATTAAGTAACTCAGGATTGGATCGACGGAACCTCGTTCAAAGCCCTTCTCGCACCGTCTTTATCGAGCGTTTCTCTCTTGGCTTGGATTTGTTTCGATCGTCGCTGGATGGGAGAAAGTTCGGGAAAAGGATTCACTCGAAACGGGGAAATTATGAATCGGACTGGTCCGAATCGGGACGTAAATTTTTTATCAGGAATCATTTTGGGAGGAGTCGATTCGACGATCGTTCGCTTCAAGAGTAATCGCTGTATTTCCTACAACGATCGCGAACGAGGCGGCCTCCTCATCGATCGTACATCCGTCCCAACTTTCCAACAGCGAGAAATCTCTATTTTGAAACGAAACGGACATTTTCGTACGATCTTGCGGAAATAGGAGCGAAAAGTGGGGAAAGAAAATTTTGACGTCGAAAGGTCGGATCTTCGATCGAGTCGAGTATCGTTCGAGTCGATTCGGGGGCCGCGGGGCGAACGAGGGGGAACGCGGCGAAAATGTATACGCGTCGATTGATTGGACGGCGCGTGTACACGGATCGCGTCGTTCGCGATAAAACGTATCGATAGGGTGGATATTTCGCATGAATGAAAAGAGTCCGATTCGGGGTTGGGTATGCAACGGGTAAAGGTCGAGAGAAAGAGGAGTAAATATAACCGATGGAAAGAGAGAAATGAACGATCGAGAGCCGGGAATACGAGAGAGAACTATTTCCAGAGTGACCGCTATTCGAAATTGACTATGACGGATACTCGCGACTTTCGAGGACGAACGGCCAAACTTGAAACGAGGGAAAAAGAAGATTGATTTTTCGTGGGCTACCGCGGCTAATCTCGAGCTCCGATCTTTCCCTCCTCTCCGCCGTTCGTTTCAACCTTTTTATTCTCGTTTACTCGTTTATTGATCGTCTCGATTCTACTTTTTCAAAAATCCATTTTTTTCGCTCCGCGCTCCTTAAAAAAATTGAAAAAAAGGAAAATAAGAAGAGAAAACTCGATCGACGAAGCTCGGATCCTCGCGTATCGATTTCGTACCGATGTCTCGGTTTGATACGCGTGTACACGTGATTCCCCGGTGCGACCTACCGAATCGTCGAATTAGCCCGGGTACGCACCGCACACTTTTATTCGTCGGGTTCGTACAGGAGACGAGATCGCGTGACAGGAAAGGTAGGCCTCCCTCCTCCTCCCCGACTTCACCCCCGCGACCGACAATACCAGCCGGATAATGTACGACGCACGGCCGATGGGACCCTACGAAACATCGGACCCGGACCGAACTCCCTCGAATTTCGAGTTGAATCGCTTACGCGCAGTTATAAGCGCGAAACTGTATCGGAGTACGCGAAAACGTCCGAGCCGGTGGACGCGCAACGAACGAGATTCGTTCAAAAAATTAAGTGACGTTTTTCGCGTTTCTCTCGAAAAACGAATGTACGTATTTATTTATTTTTTCATTATTATTAATCGTTCTTTTCATCGTAACACGATAATATCGTTATTATTGTATTATTATCGAAACAAACCGAACAAACGAGTTAAATATATAAATATATCGAATCGTGATTTAAATGTATATCGTGAAAATAAACAAAATATCCATCGTATTCGTCATAATCGTTATTAATCGATACTAATCAGAATTGGAATTGAAATTCAAAAACGAGCAGTCGTCGGCTCAAAATTACATTTTAACAAAACGGGATTAAAACGCGTTTGAGAAACGAGCAATTTTTGAATGGGAAGTTAATTCCGACCAAGTTGGATTATAATTAATCGCGAATGATCGGAGACTTTGATGAATTTGAAGAGCGACGAATCGATAGACGGTGGAGGGGGGATGGGTTCTCGAGGGGTCGAACGACGAACGCGATCACCGGAACATCGGTCCCGTTTTCCGTAGGAATTTCAGGTGAATTCGCGCGGCTCGATGAAATTTGAATCGACGAGGCGATTCGTTCCTCTTTATTCCTCATAAAAATCAATCGAGACCACTCTTTGATCATTAGTCGAGGAAAAGGTGGGTGGGGGTGCGCGCGCGTACGGCCTGCGGCACGCCGCGTCCACAAAAGCGTCCGGCCTTGCCCGATTCGACCCCTCGTTCGTCCGCCAGCTGTATCAAACTCTCGCTTCCCACCGACCGGCCTCGCCACCGCCCCCTTTATCATTGGGAAACTCCGCGCTTCCACCTCGGTCCCCGATTAATCCGACGGATGAGATTGGCACGCGTTGTCAATTAAAAATGACGAAACGAGAAGACTCGCCGACGCGAAAATCTTCCTCCGTCGAGAGCTCCGCCTCCATCGAGGATTCCAAGGAGACGCCCGATTCGTTTGCTCCGAAACTTGATTTTTTTACACGTTTTTTAACCCGAACGAACCAATTTTTGCTTAAGAAAATATTTGAAATAAGATTTAATTACTTGTTTATCGAGTTTTAAACTTTTTTAAACCGAAAAACGTTTTTTTGGGTTAAGTAACGTTACAAAAAAGTTTCGATAAATTGTCAAATTGGGTTTTCGAATATTTGTAAAATAATCATTTTAAAATCCTTTTTATTTCGTGACCCAAGATATTTGATTGAGAGTCATTGGCTCGTGGAATCGTCGAGCCTCTCGTTCTTTCTCAATATTTGAAAAAAAATCATTAAGAACGAACGGAGATGATTATTCGCGCGAACGTTGAAATTTAACCGGTCCGAGTATCCGGCTCGTTACCACGTTTGATATCGTCCGAATGGAAACGAACGGGATACTCGGCGAAGTTGGAAAAAGTCCGGACGCCGGTGAAACATAAAGTGGATGGTAAAAGGGTCGGAGGAGGGGGGCGGTGGACGATGAAAGAATGGAAGGACGAGACACGAGTGAATCGTTCGAACGTAGCGTGTGCACCAATCAGAGAAAAAGAAAGGATTTACGTGGCGGCGGGGTTAAAATGCAATTAAAATTTTTAATTACTGTTTCGTCGTGGCTCGGTCAACGTCGCGTTACGACGCAACGGGCGGTGCGGGGCGCGTCCCTTACAGCCGCGCGCACGAGGAAGGGCCCGCGTATTAATTCGTATCATAATCAGAGAGGACTCCCGACGCCGAATAATTTTTTAAAAAAAGTAAACTTTTGGGATTAATAAAAAAGCGGCCGTCGCCAAGTACCCTTTCAGTACAGTGACGTCGCCTTTTTAAACGTCAGATTTCTTTTTAACGTTTTTCTAGATTTTTATTTATTCGTTCATCCGTTCATTATTGTTTCCGATTCGTTGGAATTCTTTTCTCTCTTCCTTTTGATTCATTATTCTTATTATTGTTGCTCGTTTGTTCGTTTCCTTCGTATTAAAAAATTAATCCTACGCGAATGAATCTTCTCAAGGGTGAGACTTTTGAAATCATTTTTCTGGGGCATTATTCGTTCGTTGTTTCTCGTATTACTTTTTCCTTATTCACTACCGTTGTTCGTTGATTATTATTTATAATTATTGTTAATTATTATTGCTTCGGATCGAACGTACGGACGCGTGGATTTTTGCGTATTATTTTTCCTAATTGAGCATTAAATCCCAATGACAATTGCCGAATCAAAGCAGCCGAACGTGACAATTGAAAGTAGGTTTTTGACAGATTTCGAAATATTCGTTGTTCAGTCGAAACGTTTGAAAAATGTTGGGACGTATATACGTAAATATATATCGAAAAATGGTTGAAAGGCGGAAAAAAAAGAAAGCGAAGAGAGGAGAGCTCGCGGTCGGCGAACGCGAGGTTGGCCCGAGTTCACGAGTCCCCCCCGGTATGGGTATCGGACGAGACGGGGAGCCCTGCGAAGCTCGCCCTGGCCAAAGCTCCGCTCTTACGTCCGGGACTTTGACTCGGGCGGTCTCTCTCGCTCTCCTCGAACGAGGCCCCCTTGACTCGTAACTCTCGCGGGCATAATCGATAAGGCGTAGGCACGCGACTGCGTCCTTTTATCGCTGTCACGCGCATAATTAATCCAATTTGGTTTAATAAAGCGCGCGAGACGATTGCGGGGGAGGGGCGGCGAGGGGAGGGGGAGGGCAGCACCGAGGCGAGAGTCGAGCGACGAGTTCTAACCTGCGAAAAAGTTGACCGGGAAAAGTCACGGTAGGAGGGATATCGGCATTTTTATGAAATTCTTTGATTCGCTGGGCACTTTTGTTCGTCTTCTTGTTTCGCCGGTTCGGATTTGTTTGGGTTCGTTTCGATTTCGTATCGTTCGTTGCAACGCAAATGTTTGAGGGAAGACTCACCTGAACTCGTACTTCCGGAAGATTGACCTTCATCGCGAGTTCCTCGCGCGAGTAAACGTCCGGATAATGTGACTTTTCGAAAGCTCTCTCGAGCTCGTGAAGCTGATAGGTCGTAAAGGTGGTACGATTGCGACGATGTTTTTTCTTGCCCGCCGCGCCGTTCGATTCATCGCCGCATCCTGTGCCAGGCTCCTCGTCGCTCCCTGGGGAATTGCAACTATTTTCACCTGCAACGCATCACACGCGATCCTTTCAGTACACGGTACAATTGCGACGAGCGAATTACCGAGGAAACGTTTATCACGGATTCGAACGAAGTACGTAACGTTACGCGCGATACACGAGTGCGGGAGAGATCGACGATTCTTTCGATTTCAGTTTTCTCGAAGGGTTGCCGTTTATCGAGCTCGGTTGAATCGTTCGAATTTGCGTTCGCGTATTCGCCAGTGCCCGATACTCGTTTTCTTCCGCTAAAACTGAATCGTCTTTTACAATTTTCGAGGTTACGTCGATGTTACGAAAGCTCTCGAATAAATTTACGACGGCGCGTTAATCGACCGGTCCCACTTTTGTCGATTAACGACTCCACTGGGTCAATCAACGAAACCAATATTAATTTTTTGCTGACGTTTGAACCCGATATAAAATTTCCTGAAATATGCTTCGAAATCGCGCTTAAGTAAAATAAAAAAGACGAGTCAACGAAACGATTGGAGAGTCGTGCGTGCGCCGAGCTCGAAAAGATTCCAGTCGGTCGGATGTCTTTCGTTCGGTGGGAAGAGGCAAAGTTTCGAAATGTAAATTATGTACGACAAGGAAGGAGCGGGCAAAGGGAAAATGCAGGCTATTCCGCTGGCAGGTTGAACAGGAGAGAAGGCAAAGCTGCGTCGTCGGGTAACCAACGACCCAATAACCCTACGGCACGCGCACGACTTGATTGACGGCTCTGTACCGACTAATTATCAGCTACAATCAATAATCGGATCAACGTTCATTGCGCGGCGACTCCCGGAGTATCCTCGGGGAGAATCAAGAAAATACCTTCTACGAAAGGCCAGTCTTTCGAATATCTTCTGATCAATTTTAAAAAAACAAACGCGTATTCTATTTTTCACGAACAATGAGGTAATTGAGACAACCGTAAAATTAATTCATAAAAACGCCAATAAAGCGATTTAATGAAAATGAAAACAAAGGGAAAAACTTCAAGCTCTGGAATTAAAAATTGAGAGTACAATTTTAAATATTTTATCAAGGGTAAATTGACATTTTCTGTATCGGTATTATAATAATTAGTATTAATTACTAATATTAATGTTTATTCATGGTTGAGTATTAATATTAATATCAATATCAAATTTTGTGGATTAACATTTTTCAATAAAAAATATACGTCGAAGGAAACCTGCAAAATTAAAAATGTACGTTTTTGTTTTTAATTTTTGTTTTTTCAAATTTTAATTTCAAGCAAAGCAAAAGAAGGACGATCGATTTTATCAAGCGCAAATACGATGATGCCGACTGTCCCTCTCTCGTTCTACCCGCCCCTTACTTTCCTCGCTCCTCTCACCTTTTTCCATCGGGTTTTTTTTTTAATTTCTTTTTTTGTATGTAAAAGCGTTCTAGTTCGTTCTAGCTACTTAAAAGATTGACGCGTCAAGATAGCATAATGGTCAGTGGGAATGCGAGGAACGTCGATCAGGGACGGAGGAGCTCGGCGTCATCGTCCCGGCCCATTTTCGAGCGGCAAACTCGGATATCCCGGCTACCTTAGCATACACGGAGGTTTGTACCTTCGCGAGCTCCTATTATTCGTCGTGGACGGTTCTTCGCTCCTCGTTGCACTGTCAGCCACTTAATGGGTCAACAATCTGATAAATTCCGTCGAATCGTTCGTGAGCTCCGACTCGACAACACTTTGTACGTCGAACGAGATCCGTTACTTTTAATCCTGACCAAATCCGCTCGCTTTTATATACGAGAAACAATGGCCACTTCGAATCATTTTTTTTTCTATTTTCAAATGCAAGTTCAACCAGTAAATATTCATTACAATTAATGTTTGAATTAATAATTTGGCAAAAATGCCGCAAAAAATATTCTACAACGGTTTTTCGCATTTTCCCACTGTAATTCTGCACTTTTGGCAAAAACTCGCGCATATTCGTGATCAGCAGGAAATTTCCGATTATACACACCCTTTCAAAAGTTTAAAAACGGAAAAAAAATTTTTTCGCCCTCCCAGGCCCGTTTTCCCGAAATCTCAAAAATCACGATATTTCAAAAGGTCGTAGAGCGAGCGCCTTAGGTGCTATGGGGTTTCATCGGGGGTGTTT